>CAJUYG010000305.1:177089-204185 GCA_910591675.1 Galerucella calmariensis
ACCGAGGGGTATGCAGATGATCTGACAATACTTGTATTGGGGAAATACGCTAATATCATATCAGATCTGATGCAACAGGCTCTGGAAACGGTGGAAATATGGTGTAGGAGGGAATACCCGAGGGCATGACATTCAGGTGAGTAATCCGAGCATAGAAAGCTGTACTATGGCCCGGTCTTTCCAAGTACGAATAAAGTGGCCAATAACTAACTGGAAAATAAATTTATAGGGAAGAATAAAGTGTGAATGTCTTTCAAACTGACTTTAACCATTGATTTATTATTCGGGGAATTAAGATAACAAAAATAATTATTTCAACGTTGGCTGCAGTGAAATTACAATAACTAACTTCAGAATATGTGTAGAGAAAGATAGTGTGATGCGCATTACATTTCGCGGACGCGTTGTAAGCTGTAAGCACTGAAATCAGGATTTCTTGTAAATATTTTAATAATTGCTGAAATTGTGTATTACCAACGAAAGTAATTTTACAGAATGAACCAAAATAGTAACAACAATAATAAACGGAAGCCTGCAGTAAACTTCACTGAATTGGAAGTGAGGATGTTGATTGAAGTTGTTTCAAAGTACATACGTACTGTGGAAAACAAAAATTCTTTATCATCCCATCTTTCAAAGTGGTCAATACGTTCTCTAACGGTATATGGTTGACGTTCTGGGTTCACAACATCTACAATTTCTTGTAACTCTTGTTCTTCGAGTTCCTCGAAATCATTAAAAATATCCATTTCAAAATAAATGTGACAGTTTTTATTCAAACTAGGTTAGAATCGCCAACAGTTTAGAAAAAGAAAAAGTCAATTCGTAGTTAATCAACATCAGTCGGTTGTTATTCACAACCCGAACAATTTTATTTCGAACTTACACCTCCTAATAACTTAACTGTAGAATAATGATATATATTCTGCAAATATAATTTATCCAGTAATGGAAAGACGAATCTAGTGCTTATTTTATAAATATATGTTATTCACAACTTTATACAGACTTGGAAAGACCGGGCCTTAGTCGAATACGCTATCATTGATGAATAAGAAATAAATGAGTAAATTTTCTAAAATTTACAGAAAATACTATTTAAAACTATTAAATACAGATTTATTTTGTAAATATCAATCATTGTGTGGGTGTAGTGTAGCAGTTAAATAATTTAGTAAAAAATTAAGTTTTAAAAACGGAAATAAATTTTACAATTCGTTGACATTATTACTATTATAAAATTGCATGTTTCTTAATAATTTTCAAAGTTATTTTTTCCACTTGTTTTCAATTGAAGCGTCATTGAAACTGCTGTCGAGTGATATAAGTAACAAGACCCATACCACAAATCGAATGTACTTGAAATAAGGACCCGTGAAATTCGGGTACTTTCACTTTACTCTAAGTACATCCAATTAGTAAGGTACTTGTTCTTTAACTATGAACCTTACCCACTATTTGAGTAGTATTTATCAGTACCCTGCCCAGCTCTGGTTGTAGACCGAAATTGGGTGTAAACTGATTCAAATAAACAAGCTTTTTTTATTTATCAATTGCCTAAAATAATAGATACTACACAAAAAATTTAAAAATTCCAATTTGATACCTTTAATGGCATGATTAGAATGTTTCTATAAAAAAACAAATGGGGACAAAAATAATATTATAGTTTAGGGGAAGTAAACTCACCCGGACGAAACATCCTCTTCTGGTTCGGAATGGACACCATCATCGCATTCTTCGTCAGATATGATTTCGTCTTGATATCTGAATATGTCGTTATGGACATAAAACTTTTTAGGCGATTGAGCAGCCAAGACAAACGTCTGAGTAAAACGGCGCATCGGCTGACCAGCATTCGACAATTCGCCAGTAACCTGAACTACGACGCCATTTCCAAGTGTAGCCTAAAAAAAGTGATTAAACATTTCAATAAGTGTGTTCTTTTTGACTTAGATCTTAGTTAATCTTAGCTCACATCAGTAATGTGCGCGTTCCTCTTTTTATAGAAAATTCAGTTCTTAATCTAATGGCGTAGACTAGAACCGTGCAAACCTTAAGGTTCCCGAGATATTAGCCAATATTTGAAGAAATGTCAAAAAGTCAGACTCCAGGTTTTCATAAAACTGGCCATAAAATGAGACGGGTTTTGAAAAACTTGAATTTTATTCCATTTTATGGGGTTTCAGAACAAGCAAAACTTTTTATCAGGAATAACATTTTTCACTAAATTAATAATTAAAATTTTTTCGCTTATAGGATAATCCATCCGTGGACACGCTGTAGGTGAAGCTTGGATGTATAAACATTATCTTATCAGTTTTTGGAATGCAATAATTGGTAAAACAATCAATTCTGAATGTTATTGCTACGTTTTGGATTAGCTAGATATAAAATTCGTACAAAAGAAACGGATCAAGAAAAGAAAAAAGTCTTTTTATACAATACATCTCCGCAAAAAAAGTTTATTGGTCAGGAATTATTGTATAAATTGCTTGATAATCCACCGCATTCACCAGATTTCGCGTTGACGTTCACGTGTACATTGCAGAGCTTCCAGAATGTGTTTTGGGTTTTTTCAAGAAAAGAATGAAGACATTTTAGAATTATACGCTATACGATATGTATAATTCTAAACAGCTATACGATATGTATAATTCTAAACGGTAGGTAGCAATGATAAAATATTCAAATAAAATATTAGGTGCTGCCGGTTAAACCCAGAAAAGTAAAGGTTTATCTACATATATTTTTTTAAATAAGTGCATTCACTGCATTCAAATTGATAACACTTATCTTTAAAATTGATAATTGTTATCTAGTGAGCAAATAGTAATAAAAAAAAGTTAAAATACAGTTAATATACTTCCTTGTAGTTGTAGTATTTTGGAAAGAAAAACCTTTGATGATTTCAAATACCGAATTCTTATCCTTCAAGAGCCCTTTCCTTGATCTCTTCTTGCTTACACTATCCCCTCTGTCCTCTTGTAATATTTTAAAATTTTCATCTGAAGCTGAACCAATTTAGCCATTTATCCACATTAGTTGTCTCATTGTCTCTATTTTGTAATGTTCCTCTCACACTATAGTTAAAACTTCCTTTTGTGGGTTTTTAATGATTTTAATGGTCTTTTCGCTTTTTTCTTTTGCCAATTTTTTTAGCATCTTCCAGCACACTGTGTACCAATTGCACTTATGTTTGATTGCTTTTGCTAAGGAATATGTTGCAACTCGTGACATTTTCCTTATGCTTTTTTCTTCACTAATTTTTTACGGTTTAAAACTTCAGAGAACAATTTTTTGCTATAGGTACCTTCAATTTCTGTTTTCTTGTTATTCCCTAATTTTCCTTAATGTGGTCTTCTGTAGTACTAGATCATTTTGGAATTTTCATCATGGACAATAAAAACTAGGTAGTTGAGTTTTCAAACCTTGAGAGCTTATATTAAATTGATGTTGTTTCTACTGCTAATAAATGTGGTAGAATCAAAAATTTAATAGCTGTGATTTTTATATTGACGTAAACCAGTTTTGAATCCTTAAATAGAAGTGAAGTGGAGAAAAAAGTGTTTCTACTAACCTGAGAATCAACTTGAGTAATCTTGGCATGACAATCTCGGAAATTAAGTTGTTGAATCTTCTGATGAATTTGCTTTTGGCCAATAACTGGACTGCTCTCGCGATTTGGAGGATCTAATCCACCGTGGATAAATGACGACTGATGATTGTAAAATCTGAAAAAACAAAATACGTTCAATAATAGCACATCGTAGGATATTATAGGTTTACAATAAATGCTACAAAGTTATAAAATAGTTAATATTAGTAACGACATTTTGTATTTGGTAAATAGAGATACATTTTAATCCATAGTTACTATAAAATGAATGGAATCATATATAAATCAGAGTTCAACTTCAAATCAAAAACTGTTTTCCTATAATCTGTTACATATTTCACTAGGCTTTACATAATAAATAATTTTCTTCGAAAAGGGAGTGCAATTATTTTATTGTTTAATAATTTAATAACAAAAAATAGTCAGTACGATAAATCAAATAGACAAATTTAACAATATCGTATCATAATTACTTACTGATAACTGTATGAGTAATACATTGAAAATAAGTGATAGGCACGATTTTACTATAACTATCAAGGACCGGACTTTGTTCCAGATTTTCAGTAGTAATACCACAAGTGATTTTGTGAATTTTCGCGAAAAATGAGGACTAGTGTGAGTTAGTTCTCCTTATCTATTCTCCATGCAATATGGGTTCGTTTCAACAAAAAATTATGTTTTCCTACTTAACCAGTAATTGAACTGTTTAATGTGCATGGGTAAACGAAATTAGTAAAGTTACCGGTAGTCATAGTACTTGGTATTCTATTTTTTTCACAACTACTTATTTAAAAAATCATGCACTGTAGGGTTAAGTAATGGGAAGTTGTTGAATATCAATTGAATTATATATATGAAGAGCATTAATCAGATTATGAGGATTGGGATGCTAGATTTGCTTGCACCCTCGTTATCTCTTGGGCCAAACAACAAAATATTCTTACAGTCCCACTTGTAAAAAAAAAAACAATTAAAACATTAAAATTAACGAGGGGCAAAATAAGTATTATTATACAGTGTGATTCATTACTAATTGGAAATAATTCAATAGTAGAATCTTGACTTCAAATTATGAAGTTTTAGGTTAAATCTTCATAATTTGAAGTCAGGATTCTACTATTAAAATATTTCCAATTAGTAATGAATCACCCTGTATACGTTTTAACGTTTCTCATTCCCTGGTAAAAACACTGTTTTACAAAACAGTTCAAAAACTGCAAAGCCCACTTTCATAACCTATTTACACTTTCCTTATATAACCTAATTTCTAATGCAAAACTAAGCTAAATATACAGAATAACCTAAATATTTCCTAAAATTTTCATAAATGTACCTGAGCTAGTATAAGTTTTTGGCTGTACAGAACAATAGAAAAAGGTTTGAAGAGGCTAAAAGCCCGGTGAGTTCAAGATGACATAGCCACATCATAAGATTATTTTAATCAAGTACCTATTTGCCAATAAAGTAGGTGAAAATATAGGTGTACACTTGATATATTCATACAAAAAATGCTATTTCATACGAAAAAAATCCAACTATCTACTAAAAGAAGTGAGTCCCCTATGGATTACAAATGCTTCATTATTTCAATACTCTCATTCATAAAAATAGACTATATTGCAATTTGGAATGGCCTATTCATGTGGTATGTAACTCTCTTTCTCTAAGAATGACCTTTTGTTTCGGTACCACTATCAAGGGTGATTAAATTTCATAAAAAATGTAGTTCCTATCTGACACTTACACAAAATTGACAAAAATAACTAAAGTAATAATGAACATACCCCAATGAATGAGCATACAGAAGATAATTTTAATACCTAACTCATTTTATCTACGATTTGAAAAACTAATGCCTGATTCCCACAACCGTTTCCTCAAGTTAGGTTTTCCGTTTAACCACGTGGTAAGTACCTAATACCTAGAAGGTGATGCAGTTCTTGATTTATTGGTACTTTTTGAAGTTGAAAGTACCCTCTGCAGTTTATTTAAAGTGATAGATCATCAATATGTTATCTTTGTTGTTTGGAATTAAGTTCAAATAATGTATTTATATATGAATTATAGGGCATATTATTAGAAAAAAAAAACTAATTTATTTTTGTATGTCCTCTAGCTGCAAAAGCCCCGAGCTTGAAATGCATTTCCATTAATTTACTAAAGCTGCTTTCCTTAACTAGTTATTTCCCTGGACTATGCGACAATTAATTTCTGAGATAAAGCTGATATTCTCCCTTATTTCATATAACCTGGTATAGTTTCAAAACTGGATATTTTGCTCATTTATTATAATATTGCTGTACGAATATGAAAATTTCATTATCCGCATGATTTGTTTTACACATAAAATTGTTCCATCTAGTCAGAAACAATAAAAATAAGTTGGTAGGGTACTAAATATAACGCTTGATGTACAATGTAAAGTGTGAGTCACCAGCAATATTTTTGCTTACTTACTACAGCTAATATTTAATGTAAAATGATTGTGATAAGAGGTAGACATAAAATGAAATATCTACTATGTTGATTATACATATTTCATTTTATGACTATAAATATACAGTAGTACAAATTGAAATGCATACTTTTATTCTAAATTCGAATGTTGATATGGCTTATAATATGCCACAAATAAATGAAAACTGTAAAATATGACCTTAAAATATTTCGAGTCGTTAATAACATAGCTGATGCATCTTTGTTGCAAGATGACCTTAAATGCTTAGCCTGTTGGTGTGAAGTAGATATGCTTTACTTAAATATAAAAAAATGTTTCAAGATTACTTTCAGTAGGTCACAGAACCAAGGCAACAATGTACCTTTACAGGAACATAATAATATTAGAGATCTAGGAATAAATTTAGATTCTAAATTAACATTTAAATATCATATTAACGAAACTACTACTAAGGCATTGAAGACATTGGGATTTGTACTTAAAAATAGCAAGTCCTTTTCTGTGCAAACTTTAAAGATGTTGTATTTTAGTTTGGTGTGATCAGTTTTGGAATATGGTTCTCTTATTTGGTCTCCTTCATATAATACTGATATTGAAAGCATTGAGAAAGTACAAAATAAATTTTTGAGAGTATGCGCATACAAAATGGGTTTCAATAGGCAATACACATACTTTCAATACTTAATATCTCGACCCTACACCATAGAAGGTTAGAAGCAGATTTGTGTTTTCTTCATAGAATTTTAAATGGTAGTATTAAATTTCAGAAATATTACATTTAATATGTTATAATACTAATACTAGAAGAACTCGTAATACCGAGATATTTAATATTCCATTTCATACCTCCAATTATGGTCAAAATGAACCAATCACAAGAATTTTAAAATCTGCCAATAAACATGGTGGTAGTCTGGATTTATTTGGAATATCTACATCAACGTTTAAGAAATCAGTTAAGCTTCTAAATATTTAAGCATATTAATTTAATTTTTAATAATTTTTTTTATATATTACTTATGTATGAACTCTTTATACTGAATGAACATTATTTTGTAAAAATGGTTAAACCGTAAATAAATAAATATATAAAACTAGTTTTACAAACTACTTGCAAACGGCAAATTGTATTTGAAAATGTGGTAAAATAAAACTAGTCATGACACACTTGTTGGCATAGATTTCCAAACAAAGCAGTGAAATAAATCCTTTTAAAATTAATTTGTTTTTTAATCAAAAATGGTAATTGCTAAATAACCATCAGTGAATTATTTTAAAAGAATTTCTTCAGAATTGGCTCCTATGTTTTAAAATAAATAAATGATGAATGAATCATGTTAGATTTTGGAAAAGAATAGAATTTATTGATAGATTTCAAGATAATAGAATTATACTATTATAACGCCTCACAAATTTAATGCCCGACAGTGTATCTGTAAGTGTAATTCATTGTCTGTCTATTCTTAGTGAACTATCTACTTGAGCCACTTTTAAATTTCTAATGCTTTAGATTATAAATCTATTATCTTGACATCTATTAATAACAAACTTTACTTACATATGATAATTGTTACAGGAAAGTAATTAAGTAAAGAATTTATTAATCTCGCAGTATCAAATAATGACATGAGACAGATTTAAAAAAATATAAATGCAAATACAGTAATGTGAATATATAGAAAATGTTACAACAAACTAGAAACACAGAAAATTATATTAAAATGTAAAATAAAACAAAGTATATGTTGCAATTTGGACAAAATTCAAGTATTTTCAAAATATTCTTCAACCGAATATTGGCTTATATCAATGAGAGAGTTTTTGGTTTTCTCTTTAAATTTATTAATTAAGACAAACTATTGTGAGATACTATTATAAAGTATAATTCCCATTAAGTAGCATAGGTGATTTTTTCCAGTTTATAGATGCAGGTGAGTAATTGAGATATCTTTTAAATGAGAAGAACTCCCCCAAATACAAATTCCATAACTTATCCATGACTGTATTTCACTAAAATATAGTGAACGAGTGAGATTTACATTCAGTATTCTCCTTAGATTTCTAATTGGAAAATATTTAGAATTAACATATTTGATAAGTGTATACTGTGAGTTTAAAAGGACAAATCTGAATCAAATAACAATTCCACTATCAGTAATCCAACTAGGTCTAGACAGATAAAAAGAATCCCCAACAGGCTAACAAGAGACAACAAAGTGTCTCTAATATGGGTGCCGGCACATGGGGGATGGTAGGTAATGAAATAGTAAGCTAATTAGCTAAAGAAGGTTCTAAAGGAGACATCATAGGAAATGAACCATGGAAATGCTTAGAAAAACTCAATGAAGTAGGACAAAAACATCATCACCTCACTGTGGGTTTCAGAACATATTGAATTGGAAAGAAATGAAATAGCAGATGAACTATTTTTTGGAATCAGTATCAATTTAATATTGTAAGAAATAGGCAATGCCAAAAAAGTAAAGATCTGACCATTGAAAAGATCTTACTCCAGGGAAACTACAACCAGAATGCATGTTTAAACTAGTGTTGGCATGTTCAAATCACATATTTAGGAGACATAACAACATACTACTATAACACCTTCAGGCATAATACGGTATTACATTATATATCTATGAAAAAATTGGCTGGAGTCAATGTTTATCCCAATCCCAGTAGTTCATACTATGACTTGTACTTTAGATATTAAACAATGAGGTTCAAGTAGCTACATAAGATTAGCAGAAAATACAATTATAAAACCAGATCTAAACTTTAAGGTTAACAATGGAAGGACTGAAATAGTGTGAATTTCAAGTCTGCCTTGTGCATCAGAGGAAATGAATCTTTTGAAACAGTCCACAAAATAAGATATCATTAAGGCAGAATATCACAGTCCAGAAGTCTATTTACCATACAGAACAGACACTTAATCTATGATTATGAATAGAAGAGGAATTTAATATACAAGCTGATTCAAATCTAATTCTATGAAAGCTTACACACAATTTATTTATTTAGTTTCTATTCTTTTAGATAGTATAACGTAAACAACAAAACAATATGCATTAAATAACATTGTCACAAAAAAAATCCTACATTTAGGTATTTATCAATAAAATTATTGATCAAAATAAGAACATTTGGTGAACTATACTTGCAAACAGAAATTTAGTTTACCTGTGAAGATGGGTGGGTGCCTTGTTCAACAATGTGTAGTACTGCCTCACAAATTCTCTTCCTACACTTTGGGGTGATGGGGGAGCCTCCATTACCATTCCTAACGATTTACTGTGACCAAAAATGCTGCCGAATAAACAAGAATCTGCAAACTAATACAAAAAATTGCAGATGGTAGCATTAATTGTTAATTAATGTTTATTATTATTATTTAATCTAAACTGATTATACTGAGGTATACCTATAACAGGACCAATTAAATTTTCGTTAGCAAACAACAAAGAAATTTCAGTAAATCAACATGAGGTGTATGGCATTCACATTATGCAAAAACTGTGTGGTCCGCATAAGTTTGGAGGTATATAACAACAAATGTTAATTCTAATGGAAAACGTGAATCCTCTGTCTCAAGCGTAACATTTTCCAATGAAATAAGTATTTTTGATATGTACCTCGGTCACGATTGGACGTTCCTGTCCATGTCGAAATAAAAACCGGCGTGGAACAGTCTGCAAGGCGTTAGTAAAAAATGCATTTGCTTACCTTCGCAGATGTCACAAGTAACCAGAAAAATAACTACTGCTAAATTTCTATGTAATAAAGAAATTTGGACAAATTTTTAGTAAAAATTGTACTGTTTTCAGACTACGCCACAGGAGCAAAGCACACGGGTGTAAACTTCATAAAATTGGCAAGTAGAGCTGGTGTTGGTAGATGGTTGGTAGTTGGTTGAATATTGTTGATTTCTATTTTATCCGCATGGAACTCAGCGCCAGTCAAGGTCGCATCAGAATCTAGAACTTAAAGCATTTCCGTTTTATGGCGCACGTGTACGGGAAATAGTATCCAAAACGAGGGAACTTTAAATTTACAATAGCTATATTATATTATAGTTTCTATTATTTTCGATGTAATCAGAGAAAAACAACAGTTGCGATGATAATCATATCATTCGCAGCCCAGTTCCAATTTGACTTTTGAGATTGCAATAAAGGATGACAGTCTTTGTTAATTCTTCATTTTCTATAAAATATCGGTCGCGTTTACCAGTCTCGAGCGCTTGCAAGGATGTTTTCTAAACTGAAGTCGCTAGACTTTTGAGAACGCACTTATTACCACAAATCTCTATACGTATGTTTGGAGAAAAATAGGAAACCATAGACAAATTATATTATATTTCTCTATGTAGGAAACATAAAACATGTTTTGTTGGATGGAATTGTGGTAAGAAAAGATAATACCTGATAATACATAAAGAGCAGGAGACAGGAGCACAAAGCCTTGTAATCTATAAAGCTCAATTATAAATTAAATTTTTATTTTAATTTCAGACAATTGACTCGTTACTCCTCAATTTATTGTACAAAAAAAAATTTGTACCCATGTAGGTATTTGATTTTTATTTATTTCAATTTGTGGACACATACAAACTTTGTACGGCAGAGAATTTATAGAAACAATGTCTTCCAGTAATGTAGTATAGGTTGCATACATTTTGGGTGCAAATATAAAAATATTTTATACCATAGGATTTTATTAGGTATTTGGTATAGGTATATTCAATTTGGTTATTTAATTTAATATAAGTAATAGTTTTACAATAAAATGATAAGTAATTTTACTCGCAATCTTTGCATGAAAATGTATTTCTATAAAAATAGAAGGTACATAAACCTCTAATTATTTTCTTTTCGTAATCCCATACTGCTATTTATTTAACGGTATTCAGATGACAATTGAAAATTTAAGGTAAAGTACAAACAGTAGTATTAGTATGAATCTCTATGGAAGTTCACCCTGTAAGGGAGTTGTCTCCCATCGATTTTATCGTCCTTTATTCCCCTTCTGAATTGAAATATTGAATTTCTGGAACGATTGTCAATTGCCATTCCTACAAGAAAAATAAGAGTCACGCACTTGTCATGAATGTCATGGGAATGTCATGTTATACAGTTTGTCTTACTGTTTAGATACTGTTTGTATAGGGCATGTCCACGTGACGTCACAAACTAGTTTGACAAGACTTAGGTGGTAAAACAATGAACAAAGCGTTCAGAACACGTGGTACTTAATAGTGAGGTTATGCTGATTTATAATGATAGATCGTGTTTGATTTTAGTTGATTTTGCTTCAGTGTACTTTTAAAGTTATTTTAATTGTTGAGCTTGCATATTTAATAATATATAATATAGGTTAATAGTTGTTTGTTGTTTGATAATTTTTCATCATTTCTATTGTTTATTGTTTTACCACCCAAGTATTGTCAATGTCAACTGTCGTGGACATGCCCTATACCTGTGAGGAGGCCCCTCTTAAACAAGGTTACTTTTAAATATGGAACGCGTCAATTATAGGTATTAGGGAAACTAACTTGGTTAGTTATTGTTAGAAGAAAAACCTTAGTCGACAAAAAAATATTTAGGGGAAACGTAAAGTCTAAACGATAATTTGTAATAAGTAAATTCTCGATTAAATTAGGTACTTAGTTTGTTACTGTATCTGTCTAGATAATCATCCTTTGATATAATGCATTTATCTACAACAGTATCAGCTTTTATCTTGTATTCCATTTAAAAAAGATTATTGTAGATCGATTACCTATGTAGTGATACATTTTTAACTTGGTTATGTTTCAAATTGAAGTGTTTATGGAAAAATGTATTTTAAAAATTCCCACGTTAAAAATAAATTTCCACGATGTATTTATGGCTTCTTTATACCTTTTATTTCCGCCATAGTCCCCTGATCTGGCTCCCTAAGATTACTTTCTGTTTCGAAACTTATTCGGCTTTTGGAAGAAATAAGCTGCAGTCATCATAATTCATAATTTTATTAGTTTCAACAATAAGACTAAAATTAGATTGATATTTTTAACATGTTTTGGTTAACGGCAAGAAAAACTAAGTACAGAATTGAAATATTTTCAATTCGTAGTATCGTAAATTATTTCCAGTTGTACCTTCTGGGTGATTTGAGTTGAGCTGGTGGATCTGGAACTGAAAAAAAACACAATAAAGAATTATAGAAATTTTATCTCTTGATACTTACTAAGGCAGTCATCGGTTATTTGTTCTCCAGATATCTTGAATTTGACATCTCCATGCTTATTCAATAAATTGCTTTGATATACAATTGTTATAACTTCATTGTAGTTATCGAAATTAACAGAAACTAAAACAGAATCAAAATTACGTGACACATACAGAAATTGGACACTTATACCTATAATTATAACGATTATTTTTAACATTTGTTAGCAATATTTATACATATTTATAAAAATACATAAATGAGCATAATTTTATTTATTACCAATTGTTGAAAATAAATTCACGTGCTGCCACCTATAGATTTCCATCTAAACTTAACATTTATTCATACAAATTCCTTTATATTGTTTAGTTCATATTGTAGGTCACTGTGTCATTTATTCAAAGTCTAGGAAGGATTTGGATAGATGGCAGGATACCTCATTTAATCCATATTTAATCCACGAGAGATTGTCTATAACTTGTAACTGTCTTATTTTTTACAGGTTACTCATTTTAAAAAGCACTCAAAATTATTCCCGTGCTGTAAAAAATGAATGAGTCGGGAAGCTGCTCGCCCATACATTATCATTAATACTTTTTGCTTTACTTTCTTATTTTGGTTTTGGGATCTTTTATTGGTTGGTTTTAAAAAAAAACTTCATAGGTATTTATAGGTTTTTATCAGTAGATGTAGAATCAATCGGGATGTCGCTCGCCATCTATGAACTTCCATGTCAACTGATTATTCATTTATACAGATCCCTAGCCTAGACACTTCCGAAGTTTTCGAGATAATTTAAATAGGTGGTAGCTGCTGTCAATTCTTAGATGTGAAACTTACATTTTTTCCATATCAGTAATGGAAGACAACAAATAATTTATCTGTACTTACATTTTCTGCCAGTTAAATGTCCACATAACCTCATATTATTCAACAGCAAGGTTTCTGAACCACAAAACAGATCGAACTTTTCAAAATGTAACACAACTTTGCAGGCAACCTAAAATAAAAAATATAGTTTATATAATTCGTGCCTTATCTGTATCTGTAAAGTAGGGAGGGTTGGTGTAGCACTTAGGCCACATGTGACCCATTGTACATCCTGCCGAGGAGTTGTCCTCCTAGGTCATCATCCATCCTGTCCTTCTCAGGAAGGTGGACAGGTCACTAGGAGACATCTCCTTTATATCGGCAGGTGTAGGCCAAGACTCACCGAACACACACTCTCTTATTGACGATAACTCCTGACACTCGCATAAGACATGCCTGACAGTTTCATCTTCCTGTTCGCACATCCTGCATAGAGGTGTGTCCACTAGCCCCATAGTATGGAGGTGTTTCCTTAGCTGACAGTGGCCAGTCAGAAATCCTACTGTTAAATGTAGGTTTTTCTTGGTCATCATCAAATATTTCTTCGGCGCCAGCTTCCCAGAGTGATCCTAGCAAGACCTTCGATTCCATCCCATCTCTTAAGGGATTGAGCATGGGTGTAACGTTTGGCTAGTTCCGCTATAGGGTATAGAAGCTATAGCTATAGCTGTAGCTATAGAAGTGTCAGTGTGAAGTTGAACGTCAAAAAAGTAAACCATAGAGTTAACGCAATAAATTAAAAGAAAAAAGATGTCCTCCGAAATAGGGTACAAGCATACATTTTGCTATTGGTGGGAACTGACGCTTTATCAGGTCTCGTAACACCTTGCATGCCTATTTTTTCAAAAAAATATAAACTTTACTTTTAAAACGACTTTAAAAATCATAAAATTTGAAAGTCTGCCAAAACGCGCTTTACGTCATAAAGATGGCTGCCCCATGGTGTGACGTCATTTGTTTACGTTCTTATTCGTGAATCACGCTCTGAGTTCTTGTGACCTAATTTGTTTCTGAAAGCTTTAAAAATGGATAAAGCCGAAAAAAAAGTCGCTTCCCTGGCTAAAGAATCGGCAATGCGATGATTACTTTTAGTCCTGTCGTGCCCTTTAAGTCACCTCAGGATAATATTGTTATCTGCCGAGGTGTTAGCTAAATCTTGGTGGCACTCTAGTACTAGCCCCGATATAACCCGTTGTCTGTCCAAGGCTAATAGGGCTTGTCTACTATCAGTGCAGATTGTTATGTTTTTGACAGAAATTCCTTTTCTGGTTAGTTCTTTTGCGGCAATTGAGATAGTAGCCAGTTCTGTTTGAACCACGCTGGTATTGTTTCCCATTCCCCACTTAATCCTTAGGCTTAGTGCTCTGGAGTGAACTCCACATATTGAGACTTCTTTTATTTTTGAGCCATCTGTAGATATATATGCGTATTACATTTGCAGCATCTGACTCTGAGTTCTGTTTTATTTGTGCCTCATGTCCTTTGCTAACGAAGTATGGGGAAGTTAGAAATAAACATTTAATATAGATAGATTGAATGAAAAAATGAAATTACCTCTGAAAATTTCCTGATTTCGAAGATACATTTCTGTTTATTTTGATTCACTTCCAAAATGAACAATTGATCTGGAATGTATCTGTCGCACATTGTATCCGGCGTAGGTGCTGGTGGTGTCGGTGGCCTTGGTGATGTTGGAGGAAATGGCGTCGGAGGTTTGTGACAAGGAATCTGTTCGTAAACACCATAAAATCCACGTCCACAGAAAAAGAAATCCGTCACGAATATCAAATCTTCGTAATTTTTATATGTTAAATCAAAAGTTCCTAAAAAAAATATCTCCAATCTACTGGTACATTGAGGAATGTTTATACACTTACTATATTGTCCCAAAAGGCTTCTACCACAATATCTGTATCTATTTTCAAGTAGAACATAATCCTTTCGACATCCGTAGCTATTTTCTAACTGAAAATCTGTCATATACAGCTTAATAAAGCAATATCCTGGTTGTTTCCTAAATCTGGAAAGTTAAAAGTGAGAATCTGTGTTAAATTACGTTTTCCCATTACCTAAAACACATGTTTAA
Organism: Galerucella calmariensis; assembly: GCA_910591675.1. Taxonomy (NCBI): domain Eukaryota; kingdom Metazoa; phylum Arthropoda; class Insecta; order Coleoptera; family Chrysomelidae; genus Galerucella; species Galerucella calmariensis. The sequence continues at coordinate 192,342 of CAJUYG010000305.1, forward strand.
CAATTTGGGGTAGTAAAAAGGATAACCAGGACTCCTGAAATATCCTCTAATATAATCAAGTTCTACGCAGTTGCTTCTTTTATTCATTTCCTTTGTATTTCTACATTCTGCAGATTTTTCACACGTTTGTAAATTGCTTCCATATTTACCAAAAATACTACCAATTTGGGCTTTATTCCAATTTGTACACTGCTTTTGATTTGTGTTTGTTACAATAACCGATACTGTACTGGTATCAACATATGTAGTTGCTTCAGTTTCGTTTGGAAATAAAGGTAGAGAATTATAATCTTTCTCTTTAAAAAAATAAAAACTTTTTATTAATCTAGGATTCTCAATGTAGTCCGAACTGTTTTCACTGTTTAAAATTTCTGTTCTTTCTGTAATAAGTTGTGCTTGTTCAATGTAAGCTTCATTATTATCTCTGGTTAATTTTGGATGGTATTTACTGGGGCATTCATCTTGAATGACTTCTATAACGAACCCCGATTGTGCATCTACATCTACACCTTCACTTCTATAGACCAACTCTTTAATATTTTCATCTTCAAACGCAGTTATCAACTTCAATTCTTTATTGCAACCGCAAATAAATTTCCCATCGATTTTGATATATCCTAAAGGACAGTTATTGTTGTTGTAAGATCCCAACCAGAAGAACAGGAATGTTAATCTGAGACGGCAAATATTTTTGTTGGATTTCTGGATTCTTATTACACATTCTTGTCTTGTTTTCAAGCTGTATGGGAAGTGAGGACTGGTTATTAAAAATCGTCTGGAGTTAAAAGTGTTGCAGCATTGCGGCATTTTTTTTGAGTTTGGTAGGTCTAGAGGACGAAATAATGTAGTTGTTGATTGTGGTATTATTGTGGTTGGAGCGATCTGTGGAAATAAAAGTAAATAAATAGTGAATCTCCACACTGTATTGATGTTAAGTATACAGTGCTATTCAAAAGTCCCCTCCCCTCCTCGTATCTTTTGAACGGCTACACTTACATTAATAAAATTTGGAGGGTAATAGTAATAGATTACGTCACAGTGAAACTCTTGCCAATAATTTTAAATAGGGCTTTATGGCAAGTGATATCTCGTTTGAAAGGCATTGATATTGGCTACATAGCCATATTAATTTTGTTTTGGTTTAAACTAATTTTGACGGATAAATTAAATAAATACCAAAATTATTATTTCACATTTAAATATTGAAGATTTTTCAGTCCGCCTCTGGTTAGTGGTCAAAAAAATGACGTTTTTAATTTAATAGTATTTGTTGCTTTGCAAAGTTTTTGTAAATAGCTTAAATATTTAATTTTATTATTGTTTAACGAGACGTTTAAGAGTTTACATAGGCAAAATGGTACGTAATCAAGCCGACGAAGTAGCAGCTATCTTAATAATTGGTGAATCTAGAAAGAATCTCCATATGGAGCGGAACGTTTATTTAATGAGAGATGCCCAGATCGCCCTACTCGACAACTTATTTGAGGGAGCTTCTTCACAAGTTTGAAGCAACAGGTAGTGTTCAAGATGCCAAACGATCTGGTCGACCAACATTTAGTGATGATAAAAAAATTGATATAGTTGCTGAAGTGGTAGTAAAGCCTACTTCCTCTTCAACTAAAGTTTCGTCTATCTGTGAAGTAAGTAAAAGTACAGTACAGAGAGTGTTGGCTAAAAATAAATTTCATCCATACAAGTTAAAAATGGTGCACCACCTTTCGGATGACGACCCCGACAGAAGACTCGAATTCTGTGAATGTATGACAAATAAAATTAGTCAAAACCCACATTACACAAAAACAATTTGTTTTAGTGACGAAAGTACTTTTTGCCTCAATGGAAATGTGAATACATAAAATGTAAGGTATTGGAGTGACACAAATCCTCACACCTTTCGTGAACAACATACCCAATTTCCAGAAAAAGTCAATGTTTGGGCAGGTATTTTGGAAAACCACATAGTTAGTTCTGTTTTCCTAAATTCAAATTTAAGCGGTGAAGTATATCTGGAGATGTTACAAAATGCAATTGAGCCGTTAATTCTTGAAATTCTGGAAGATAATCCAGATGAATTCGGCCATCTGGAAATAACATTTCGACAAGATGGTGCTCCTGCACATTATTATGGTACAGTAAGACGTTACCTGGATGAAGAATATCGAGGTAGATGGATCGGCCGGCGAGGTTCTATAGAATGGCCACCTCGGTCACCAGATCTGACACCATTAGATTTTTTCTATGGGGGTACTTGAAATCCGAGGTTTATACTACGGCACCAGATAGCATTGGCGTTTTGAAAGAAAGAATTATCGAAGAATGCCATGCAATTTCAGCTGACACATTCGAACGAGTACGAGTACTAATAGGATGTATTACTGTCAGGAAGTAGACGGAGCATATTTCGAACACTTGATATAATCCATTGTTGATATTTGATTAATTAAATTTAAGAAAATAATTTCAATAATTTTGGTATTTATTTAATTTATCCGTCAAAATTAGTTTAAACCCAAACAAAATTAATATGGCTATGTAGCCAATGTCAATGCCTTTCAAACGAGATATCACTTGCCATAAGGTCCTATTTAAAATTATTGGCTAGAGTGGCACTGTGACGTCATCTATTACTATTACATCTCATGTTACCATTCGTAAAGAAGTTTACAACACTTTATTTCCACCCTCCAAATTTTATTAATGTAAGTGTAGCTGTTCAAAAGATACGAGGGGGGGAGGGGACTTTTGAATAGCACTGTATACAGTGCGTCCATAAAGTAACGCTAAATTAGCTAGATAAGCAATGAATTTAGATTACAATACTGTATACTACTTCCATCCATTGATTAATAGTAACACTTTACAAAGCAGGTAACTGCTACCTACATTTGAAGTGTTCTGGATGGTTTAAGTAGATGGCGGTACCTGTAAATCTGAATTTTAAATGCAAATTTACTCTACAATACTTTTTAAATGATTTTTTTTTAAATAAGACTTACCGAATCTGTTATTTCTGTTGTTGTCTCTTCTTTTCTCCCACTGTTCTCACAAGGCATTCTCGTTACGAAAATCTTAAATCCATTTGCCTCTGTATTATTATTGGTTAGAAATTTTACGTTCAACGACCCATCGCTCTTAAAATAACCCTTATTACCCTCGACATTACCACACAATACGTCTTGATTTCCAATTAATAATCTGTCGTTAACACATCCTACGGAATTTTCTAACCGAAAATCAATGATGTCAAATTTATAGTAGAAAGGACAAGCTGGGCCTTTCAAAATATAAACACAGTTTAAATTCGGTGGATATTTTTCAGGATAGTTTGGCGATTTCAGGAATATGCTCGTTTCAGTATACACACCTCCGCAAGTGTCATTATTTTTAGCTGAATTAACTGCTAAATTGAAAATTACAAGAGATATTACTAAGTATTGGTTCATTCTGTTCACTAAGCTTGTAACAATACAACTGAATGTTTGACCAATTCCTATTCTTTTAGTTAAAGATAATATTTGGATAAATAACAAATATGATGCAGAGACGTATTTAATATTTGCATTCCGTGAAACTACTAGGTCTATCCGTCACATTTACAGCTGCTCTCTCAATTATACCATACCCCGATCCTAGCACAAATCCAGGGGAGAGAAAGGACTAGCAACCATCTTGACCTGGAGCATGATCTTGAGGACTTGAACAGCTGTCCTCTTCAAGAGTAGTGAAGCAGCAGGAATGGTTCAGTCATCAGTTAATACGAGAATGTATTGATATCTAGTTAGCCTAGACAAGTTACATGTATAAACAAAATATTGCGTTACCATAGCAACGAATAATAGCTTATTAGAAGTGTCAGTGTGAAGTTGGATGTCAAAAAAAAGGTAGAACGTGTCGCGGGACACACGGTAGGAACTTTAGTTCCTCTTAAGCAAAAGTTATGTAATACATCTGACGTTATAGATAAACAATTTGCATTTTCTTTGGTGGTTGAGTAGTAAGCACACCAGACTCTCACGCGGTAGGACCGGGTTCGATTTCCCGCGAGGAATTTGTTTTTAATTTGTTAATTTAATTTTTAAATAATCATTCTGCTTGATATTAATAAGGACAACAGGTAGACGTTTGAAATATTTAGCAGAATATTCATTATTATAGATAATGGTACGGTACCCTTCATGAGGGAGTCCGACTGGCAACATCTACTTATAACATCATCGTATATTTAAAAAAGGAAACCGTAGCAATATACAAATTGGACATTCAAGAACTGTACATTTACCACCAAAAATTTAGTGGAAACATAAAATTGAATTGTTAAATTTTTAATTTGAAGTTATATTACAGTTTATAGAAATTTTTATTTTCTAGATTTTTTCCTAAGTGGGTCGTAGAAAAAATATGCTGCTCGACTCGTGTGGATTGTCCATATCGCACTTGAACGATTGAGCACTCCGCCTACGGCGTCGTGCTCCATCTTCGTCCTCGTGCGATATGGCCATCATATCCACACTAGTTGCACAAACTACAATTTCTTTCAAAATATGCCCTTTTACATTTAAAAACTACTTGCCAAATGTCAAATCAATTTATTCATCCATTTTAAAGTTATCGAATTAAAACATTCAAGTTTTCAAAATTTCAACACCCTGTATTTCGAAAAGTAGTTAGACCCCTTAATCGCGCAAAAAAAATTATGGAAATAATAGTAAACATTTATCCGAATAAATTCAAGTAGACCACTAGCACTGCGAATACCAGCTTTGCATAGAATTTCAATATAGCATCGGTGGTTCAGTGGTTAGAATGCTCGCATTTCACGCGGGCGGCCCGGGTTCGAATACGGGCAGGAGCATGTTTATTATTATGAATCGCTGCTTCGTAAACGAGAGAGAGACTAAGGAGGCACAAGCACGCAAGCAAGGCACATAACGAAGCAACGTAACATAACGTAGCGTAACGTAACGCGTAACGGTCAGATCTTTTGCGTCGCGACCCCTGGTCGCTCAAACATAACCTGGAGTAAAGAACTAAAGTTCCAAAAAGTGAACCAGAGTTACGCAATCAATTAAAAGAAAAAAGATGTCCACCGAAATTGTGAAAATCGAAAAATTGGAGTATCGAGCCATCATCAAGTACCTGTATTTAAAAGGGTTAAGAGGTAAGCAGATTTACGAAGATATGCTTAATACCCTTGGTGATCAATGTCCTTCGTCCTCTCCAAGACCTAAGAAGTTTCGTATCCAAAAATCTGTTGGAAAAGTTCTTGCTTCAGTTTTTTGGGATTGCCATGGAGTAATCATGATTGATTTTTTGGATAAGGGTAGAACAATAACCGGAGATTACTATTCGACATTACTGACCACTCTACGACAACAAATTAAAGAGAAAAGACGCGGAAAGCTATTCAATGGTGTTTTGTTTTTGCAGGACAACGCCCCTGCACACAAATCTCATGTTACCATGCAAAAAATTCGTGATTTAGGGTTTGAATTACTGGAACACCTCCCTTTTATTCACCAGATTTGAATCCGTCCGACTATCATCTCTTTCCTCAAATAAAAAAAAAGGTAGAGCGTGTCGCGGGACACACGGTAGGAACTTTAGTTCCTTTTAAGCAAAAATTATGTAATACATCTGACGTTATAGATAAACAATTTGCATATTCCTCGATGGTCGAGTAGTAATCAACCAAGACTCTCACGATGTAGACCCGGGTTCGATTCCCCGTGAAGAGGTTTTTTTTATTGTTAATTTTATTTTTAAATAATTATTCTGCTTGATATTAATAACGACAGCAAGTAGACGTTAGAAATATTTAGCAGAATATTCATTATTATAGATAATGGTACGGTACCATTCATGAGGGAGTCCGACTGGCAACATCTACTTATAAGAGCATCGTATATTTGAAAAGGGAAACCGAAGCATTATACAAATTGGACATTCAAGAATTGCACGTTTACCACAAAAACATAAACATAAAATTGAATTGTTAAATTTTCAATATGAAGTTATATTACAGTTTATAGAAATTTTCATTTTCTAGATTTTTTCTTAAGTGGGTCGTAGAAAAAATATGCTGCTCGACTCGTGTGGATTGTCCATATCGCACTTGAAAGATTGAGCACTCCGCCTACGGCGTCGTGCTCAAACTTCGTCCTCGTGCGATATGGTCATCATATCCACACTAGTTGCACAAACTACTATTTTTATCAAAATATGCCCTTTTACATTAAAAAAAAAAACCTGCCAAATGTCAAATCAATGTATCCATCCATTTCAAAGTTATCGAATTAAAACATTCAAGTTTTCAAAATTTCAACACCCTGTATTTCGAAAAGTAAATGTGCTAGACCCCTTAATCCTCATATCATTTTGTCCAATTTTACGAGAGGAATCTACATGCAAACGTTGTAATTACCATTAACGTTCGAGATGCTTATACCATTTTTTGCGCGATCGTATTGATATAAATTCCGAATAAAATAATTTAAATTTCTTCGAAATGGACGAAATGTCAAAAGTGACATTTATACTTCTCGATCAGTTTAAAATATATTTTGCATATTGGTGAAATTGTTTTCGACGTCTGAACGGTAAGTAAATCACTTACCGACGTGTTAAACTTAGAAACCAGTAAACACAACCTACCGTCCTGACAACCGATGCTGTAAATAAAAAAAAAAGATCAATCGCGCAAAAGAAATTATGGAAATAATAATTGTGAAAATTCAAGTAGATCACCAGCACTGCGAATACCAGCTTTGCATAGAATTTTAATATAGCATCGGTGGTTCAGTGATAGAATGCTCGCCTTCCACGCAGGCGGCCCGGGTTCGATTCCTGGCCGAAGCATATGAATCGCTGCTTTGTAAACGAGAGAGAGACTCAGGAGAGAGCACACGCACGCAAGCAAGGCACATAACGAAGCAACGTAACCTAACGTAACGTAGCGTAACGGTCAGATCTTTTGCGTCGCGACCCCCGGTCGCTCAAACATTACCTGACGTAAAGAACTAAAGTTCCAAAAAGTTTAAAAGGTCGTAAATTTCCTTCAAACGAGGGGGTAATAAAAGCTGTGGAGGTCTGGTTTGCAGAGCAAGAAGGAACATTTTTTTTTGAAAGATCTAGAGACGTTGCAGGTTTGCTGCAATAAATGTATCCAATTGAAAGGAGAATTTGAGTAATAAAATATTTTGACATTGAAATTTTGTTTGGTTCTATAGTAGGCTAAGAATTTTCCAATATACAGATGTATCTCAAACCCGGAATCTCTTTGACGGAACAAAACTCATTGAGAGCTGGCTGAGATGAAGTTTGCAACATCTGCTATAACGAAATTAGAAAAGCTAGAAGAAATAGTTTCAGAAAATTTTGTGAAAACACCTGCTGAGGAAAAGCTTCATGAAGTCAGTGGTAAAAATTGAAATGATCTGACAAAATAAAAACAAACTGAGCGACAAATGGTGAACAGCTCTACATAGCATCCATCAGCACCACTCTTGGAAATTCTGGCGTTGCAAAACGTTTTTTCAAATAAATTTTTTCACCTAGAACGTCTCTGTGTTTTCTGTGTGTTTCACTTTTTATTTTGAGGAAACCAATATTTGAACAAAAAAATTACATCAATGTTCAAACAACTGTGGGTTAATAGATAATTATTCTTTTATGACAGAAAGTTCCCCCCTTTACTCTCATTCCGATTTCAAGGTTGAGCTCGTAGCGGAAATTCTAGATAGACATAATAATATGCCAACAAAATACTTTTAAAAAAAGTGATATTTACAATATTTGGTCACTTAGTTATATAAATAAAGTTGTAATAATGTGAAAAAAATATTTGTTTGTTGAAGAAGAGTTATGCAATTTTCAAATTTTTGAGATACACTGCATGGAGTTGTACACGGTGTACTCAAAAAGCGAACGTGTGTAGAGCGAAAAAAACTCTTATAAATAACAGTCAACAACTACTACTCGGGCTATGTTGTGCCCCGTCAGATATAGAATCACACATCTGAGTTAAACGGTGCTAAGATATCTAACCATTGTTTTCTTATGGCTCACGTTTAGCAGCAAAATACATGTTACATGTTACATGTTTCATGGACATCTCTCGTCTTAATATCTAGTTTAAATAAAAAGCTTTGGTCCAGTTTCATTTGTGTTCATTAATCTAACTTTAATCCATTAGAAAAGTTAATTTAGCTGGTTCAGAATCAATTTTAATTTATTTCTAACGTTGCTAATAAATAAAGACATTGATTGCACCAGTTAAGCTTTCCTGTCAGCTTGAGTAAAGGGGATTGTTATAGCGAGTTCTTAATAGAAAGATACTTGGATTATCGTGAATATTGGAATGGAAAATTGAATGAATTTTACAAAATAAAAGTGTATTTATAGACATACAGGATGTTTCTGAATTCATGTACAAATTCAGGAGGTATTATTATTGGTGTTTCATAACATTCAATCTTCTGTGCAATAGCCTGTTTCCAGAGCGATATGACATAACCTCGTTTTATATAGACAAAATTTAAGGTTCTCAGTAGCGTCTCATCTGCTTTGAATACCTGAGTCAAATATTACAGAATAAAAATTCTGTAATCTTTGCCTGAGTGCTTGTGGAGGTCATCTGGGCAGGTACAGGTGAAAGGTTGCTGAAAGTAAGAGTGATTTAACTTAAATTTGTATGGCTGATTTTTATATATGTTTTGTAATAGTATATTACGTAACGAATGAAATGAAATGAAAAAGTTTATGCACGAAGCCGCGCAGCGGCGAGTGCATAAATTTCATTAGTGCGTAATGGGATTACAACTCGTGTAACGTACTATACTTTTTCTACGCCTATATATTTTCTTCTGAGTGCTCATAATTTCATCTTTTTTACTACTAACAGACATATTCGTAGATAAAGTTAAGAAAATTTCGGATACTATATTTTGTTACAAAAATTGACAGCATAAATGAGATGACGCTTATTTCCATATCAAGAAAACGCGTATTATTTTAAAAAAAATTAGAAATCGCTGTTTTAATCTAAAATATATTTCTCTAATGCTAAAAGCTTTTATGTTTTTCATTGATTAAAAGTATGTGAATAAACCAAATAATTAGTACGTGAATAAACATTTGATTGTAATTTAATTTTCTTCTCAAAACGCACGTGTATGCTATGAGATCTCATTACGTGCATTTTATTGTTAAATGTCATTTACAAGAAATGTTGACAATGCGATTTTTGACGTTTACAGACAATATTTTCCTGAAGTAAGTAGTATCCATTGGTGTAACTTTCCATGGACCAGAACTTTTGTCTGTCTTGGCCTATTGTGATGTCTTTTGGAATTACATAAAACCAATAATTAAATCCATTGAAATTGTTTATTATTAAATAATTCAATGAAACTGTTTGTTACTGAATAACACAACAATGTAATTATGTTTATTTTAAAAACAATGCAGTTAGTTATTGTTTTATAGTTGTAAAATAGTAAATAGACACGCAAGGTCATGAACATGAGGGAGAGATGACGTAAAAAGGATATTTAACAAGTATGTATATGTTACGTACCAAGCCCGATATTGTACAGAGCCGGCTCTGTACAAGCGAAGGGGAAGGAGAAGCAAATTTTGACTTGGTCCAGGTCTAATAGAATGATAATAAATTCTGTTTCTAGTAAGTTTGTAGTTTGCTATTTTTGTGTTTGTATCCTAGTTTGAAATTATTCTACTCGAACCTTTCGTTTTAAAGCTCTATGCTTATCGCTATACCAAGAGGGCGTCATCTAGTGAAGCCGAGGAGGGTTTTTTGTGGGAAATAAAATATTTCAGTAGTATTAATCAACAAAAACAACATTTATTGATGCTCATTTTTTACACATATATTTATCAACAGTTTTAAGGAATACAATGTTATAAAGACGAGAATTCACTTAACTAACAGTCTTAAATTGTAAAGTGTAGTGACATTGCAAGGTTTTTTTTTCGTGTATTATGACTTCTCAGTATTATAAATAATTACAATTAAAAAAATATGAATAAAGCTTGTAATAGATGTTTTCTACACACTTTTTTTATGTTCAATTTTAAAATCTATAATGCAAATCTTATTTAATGCCAAAACTTTTCAAATTTCTTTGTGTTAGAAAAAAAATCCATTATAATTTGGACAGTTTGTAGAAAACATCTATTTTTAGAATGATCAAAGCTTGTGGTTTTCGACGGGAAATGAAAAAAAAATAAAAACCAGACACATTCTGTTTGTGAACAAATGCGTAGCTAAGCCTTGAGAAAATCTAATTATTTCATGTAACAATTTAACTATAATTAAATATTACAATAAGTCTTTCGTCACAATTACTGAATATCTGGAAATTTTATTGGGATTTTCAGATATTTCAGTTGTATAAATGTTTCTAAAATACCTCCAAATAAATCCTTACAAACACTAACAACTCATCTCAATTGTGATGGACATTATTTCTATGCAAGCTAACACATTCGAGAAATTGGAGCGTCATTGAGCATTATTTCAAAGACCACAATAGACTACACGCATATTTTATATTTTGCTTGGATATTAATTTATAATAGTAAATATGATATCAAAAATTACTAATAATAGGAAGTAAACCAGTTTCCATTAGAAATTACTCCCAAATTTTAAAATAAAATTCAAATTTCAATGCACTTTCCGACCACAACCCGAGAATCTCCGAACGCTACCGATGATACGTGTGATGTCATATCTCTTGTGTTTACTTATGTCAATATGGCCGGTATTGCATTAGGTTGTGTGTAGTTGTGTGTTTATATTGTATTTTAATCAACTATTAATTGCTTCATTGACGTAAAAATATCATTTATATATTTGTTTGAGACCATTACGTGTTTGTGTGTGCTTTTTTTATTTCTGAAAGTCAACGTAAAGTGGAAAGTGGTCATAAATATTCGATATTTCCGAGGATATCTTAAAACTTTTGGAAGAATAAATTTTATTTACTAGTTCGGTGTTCAGTGACAATTCTTTCATATTTTGTAAGTGAAGATATGGCTAGCGAAGGTTTTGTAAAAGCACAAACTGATAACTTGCCCAAAGTAGAGTCATTTATGCTGCTTGAATTTATGAAGTCAAACAGCTGCTTTAATGCAGAAGAAATAAGAGGAATTAAAGCATTATCGTAAGTATGATTTAAACTATGTTTCATTTATATAATATATACCAACCATATTTCGATGTGTGGTCGTGAGAAAATGATGTTTTTATGGTTGATTCCTTGACATATAGGTACATAACCTCAAACTATCTAAGAATAAAAATTACCAGCATAGAAGTAGGTACCTACATTAAAATGGCCTTCACAAACAAGTAATGCCCTTCTCTTAAGTGTATTTTTGCTTGCGCCACCAGGTAAAGTAACAAATATTTTGTCTGGAGTTTTCATAGACGTTGATTTACACTCTGGAACAATGCAATACTTGGAATACAAAGTTTTTTTTCGGCTTTATCCATTTTTAAAGCTTTTAGAAACAAATTAGGTCACAAGAATAAGAACCTAAACAAATGACGTTACACCATGGGGCAGCCATCTTTATGACGTAAAGCGCGTTTTGGCGGACTTTCAAATTTTATGATTTTTAAAGTCGTTTTAAAAGTAAAGTTTATATTTTTTTGAAAAAATAGGCATGCAAGGTGTTAGGAGACCTGATAAAGCGTCAATTCCCACCAATAGCAAAATTTATGCTATTCAAAAAAATTTTGCATGAAGAATTGAAGAAAAACTTTCTCGTTGGATACCGCATCTTTTGAGGGAAGAACAGAAAGCAATACGGCAAAACTCA
>CAJUYG010000305.1:204195-253633 GCA_910591675.1 Galerucella calmariensis
CATCCCCAAGACAAAGGTCCAAGTTATATTATGTTCAAATTTCAACTCTCAATTTTACTGCATTCTTTAGATTTGTTGCATACAAAATGACCTAAATTTTGTTGTAAGTCAGTGATGCCAACTGTTTTAAGCTGTCTAAATTGTGAGGCCCCTCTTAACTCGAACAGTAGTTCTAAGAACGAATAAATACTCTAATTGGTCTCTATTTTTTCTGTAGCATCCACTATAAAATCCAGAGATAAGATCTTGCAGATAAATTAACAGCCACATTTTATAAGCAATTAATTTCCTTTTCACATTCCTAGAGAAAATAAAGGACGTCTATTTAACGTTTTTCTTAAGAAAAAGGACTATTTCTTTATTATGTTATTGTTGGCACGAAACATAAAACTCAGGACCTATATATTTTTATATATATATATTTTATGGAATAGTGAAGTAGAATGAAACGACTTAACAGCGTCTAAAATTATAATTTGACGGTATTTGGAGCGCAATGAATATTTTCAAATAAACTTATTTTTTCTTCTTCTAATCGTCGATGCCTGTCAATTTACTGAAAAGTCAATAAATTCTCTCGAAAATTCTATGAAGAAAAATAAAATAATCATTTTTGTTTTGTATCCGTACAACTGTAATAAAAATTGCAATTTGTGTGGGTTAGAAATGTTTGTTTTTACTGATTGAAGTAAATATTAAAACGTATTTTCATTACGATCATCGACAAAACGAAAAACAATATGAAGAAAAAAAAATTGTCCACGGTTAAACGGGTCTTGGGATTTGATCACGTTTTCAAACAGATCGCGTTCACCATAGTCTGAGAAGTAGTTTTGCTTCTTAGAGAACGGTCTGCTCCAAACACTTGTGTTCAATAGCCTGGTTAAGAGCTCGTTGTCTACCTTATTAATCAAACTATTTGCATGGAGGTGACCTTTTTTCGCAATCCTTCGTGGTAGATCTTCTTTCGCTAACTGATTCGCCAATTCAGTACCTGCAATCCTCTCATTTCCTGATGGCACCCGTACTAGAGACACTGTGTTGTCACTTGCCAGCCTATTGAGGTATTCCTTACAGTTTTTTGTTATTTTCCACTTAAGATTAAGGCCAATTCATCAAAAGCACATTGCTTTGACAGGAAATATTAATATTAACACCGCTTTACATTCAGAAAACAGCCAATAATTAAAAATAGCTCATTTTAAATTAATTTATCTTTTAATAGATGTTTATGCCCTGAGGGCCTCTGGCCCGAGGGTTTGTAAGTCGCCCGAGGGTATATGATGACAAACGTAAATGTCATAAAATCACAATAATTTTCATGTGTGTCAAAGCTAGAAGTCAAAATGAAAGAAAATTTAGGATTTCCTGACGAAATTATTGAAAAAGCAAAGAAAGCAACTGAAAATCTGTTTCCAAAAAAGTCTAAAGAAGCTTACGACATGGTTATTAAATAAGTTAAACAAAAAATGATTTCTCTTTATGCCCGCGCGGGCCATAAAGTACGACATTTATAGTTGGTAACTAAGCAGTAAAAACACAATAATGAACTAGTATGACATAATAGTATATTCTTCAACGAGTGCAGAATGATGGCTATTATTCACGCGGATGATGTCCAGGACGAGCGAGCGCAGCGAGTGAGTTTTTGAATCATCCAAGCGAATAATAGCCATTCTACACAAGTAAAAGACTATACTTTCTCCACGACTGAAAAGAAAAAATTTCCGGTGAGGATCGAACCTCGATCGTCCGCGCCATAGTCAACCACCACTAGGCTATAGAGCATATTTATAAAAATGTAAAGAGTAAATATATAGGTATACGTGATGCATATTTTTATGATTTTATAATTATTTTGACGTTTCAAACGACGCGCTGTCAGAAGCGATTTGCGTACTTAGGTATTTGACGTTTTAAAGAGACGATTTGATTTATTCATTTGTCCACGACCACCTTATAATAAGTCAATATTTTACCTCCTAACTAAAGGTATATGGTACCCATATATCAACTGTCGTGAATTATGGTTCATAATACACTGTAGTGTATTATGGTTCATAATTCACGACTAGAGATGGGGGTACAATATGAAATAAACTATTAAATCTGTGTATTTTGTTCAGGAAATTTGTTTCTGACATATATCGTATCTATAAAATATTGTAATTTTTAGTATTGATACTTTTCATAACGATATTTTCTAATATTAAGTATTTTAAAACAATATATTTATAACGGTACGTTGTATTGATACTTTCTACACTATCGCCCATCTCTATATATGTCAAATTATTTGAAGTAGCTGCCACAACATTTTGAGGTTAGTAATATGCCAAATCGCTACTGACTTTTATTTATTAATAAATAAATTAAGTGTCGTGGACAAAGTATAGTATTCTACTCGCAATTTATGGCCATAATTCACTTGGGTGACTTGCGCCCCTCGCCTGCGGCTCGTGACGCAAACGTCACCCATCGTGAATTATGGCTATCATAAATTTCTCGTTTAATAATATACTATTTAATTCATTTTAGCGTGAATTTATATCATTATGCAGCTAAATATGTATAAATAATGTGTGCGTTATTATTTAGTCGTGGAGAAAAATATTTACCTTCAACAGTATTTCGATCTAAGTAATTTTCGTCTTCGAAATTCTCAGGATGTCTAAGGGCAAGATGAAGGCTGGCGGCTAATCTTGTATAATATCCTAATGTCAACAGGATTATTAGAGGTGTTAATGTTGATAGCCATCTCATTGTTCTTTATTGAAATTTACTGTAAATAATAAAATTGGATCAGTGAATGTTAAGTGAGAAATTTTTTGCACTAGTACATAATTTTCCCTACGAAAACATTTTTGTTATTGAAGTTTCCATCCAATTTCAGATTTTATCAACTAAATAAAATGAGTTACGAGGCTGGAAAACACCGAAGAGCAATTGCAAGTTTTACATAGAAATGGCAGTTGAAATAATGCTTTTAAAAACAAATTTAAAGTTTTAAAAAATACAGGGTGGTCCGTAAGTAATTGTACTAACTAGCATTAATAAAATGTTGGTATTAAGAGAGATACAGGGTGTTGAACATGAAATTTTAATTTTCGTTTTTTACAATAACTTTAACGCTTTTTGATGTATATGCACAAAAATTTGGGGTTGAGGGTTTTTTGATATTAGAAATCATAATTTTGTACCTATTTCGATGTATTTTGTAGAGGGCGCCACATAGGCCACGTATGCGGCATAAATGTACGCAAAACTTTTTTGCCTTTTACATTAGCGCTACACGTTTGTGAAAAATAATTGAAGCCACATCATTACAACAAATGAAAGGTATACTTGTTAGTATCCCCAAATCTTAACGGTTTTTGAGATAATCACATTTTAGTGATTAACTGCATGATTATTATTCAATGAAATTACGTTCGAAAAATGTAGTGCGTACGATAATTATTTTTTTTTAGTATTAAGATGAACAATATCAGGGTATAGAAGCAGTTGACCTGAAAAATATGTATGGTACCTTTAATATTTAAAAATAATAAATATCGTACACACAAAAACATTTTTCGAACGTAATTTCATTGAATAATAGTCCTGTAGTTAATCACTAAAACGTTATTATCTCTAAAACTGTTAAGATTTGTGGATACTAACAAGTTTACCTTTTATTTGTTGTAATGATGTGGCTTTAATTATTTTTTACAAAGGTAGTGCTAATGTAAAAGGCAAAAAAGCTTTGCGCACATTTATGCCGCATACGTGGTCTATGTGGCGCCCTCTACAAAATACATCAAAATAGATACAAAATTATGATTTCTCACATAAAAAAACTCCCAACCCCAAATTTTTGTGCATATACATCGTTAAAGTTATTGTAAAAAACGAAAATAAAAATTTCATATTTAACACCCTGTATCTCTCTTAATATCAACATTTTATTAAGGCTAGTTGATATAAATCGCAATATTTTGAAGTGAAGATTGTACTTTACTTCTATGTATAATTACTTAAAGACCATGCTGTATAGCTACAAAACCTTATTGGATTTTACTTGAAAAAACCACCCACATTTTGAACTTGAAAGTAGCATACATCTTGAATTATCCAGTAGTTAAGGATAAAAAGGACAAAAACTGTTCTAGACTTCCAGGAATAATAAAAATGTTCCAAAAATGCTTGTCGAGCCTTAACTGTACTAACCAGTAAACATATTTTGTGTTAATCTTGCACATTTTAATTTTACGTTAGACTAGTTTATGTTAGACTAGTTTAATTAGTTTTCTGGCAAACTCACACCTGTTTATCTTCACAAAAACTGTATAAATATAATTATAACCTCAACAGAAATTATTTTCCACTAAAAAGTAGCTAATTAATATTTGTTTATTGGCAAAAAAGATGCTTAAACTCAAAAGCAACAATTTTATGTGAAAATAATCACCTGAAGGTGAGTAGGCAGCAGCATATTTAAGTAGCTCTTATTTCACAAAATACCTGAAGGGGGTTATTTTACGGAATTAAAATATATGAGTGTGAAAATATTATTACTTTGAATGTCGTTTGATATTGTCATAAAAGTTTGCTCACTTATATTTCTGAGTAGGTGTTAATGGTAATTGCATTGCAGTTAAGCTTCTTATTTTTTTTCAACATAAACATTTACGATGTGTCCAATGTTTTTTTAAATATTTTATTTAAATTGAATGAAGGAGAATTTGGGCTTTGAAAGCCCAATCCAATTTGTGAAATCATCCAAAGTAATTGGACTTACAACGAATCAAAAAAACTATCTGTACACTGGTTAAAAATGGTAGGAACGTGAAATATTCAAAATTTTATTGGTTTTAATCACAAACATATATTTCAATTTGTCCATTTTTTTTCTATTTGGCTAAATATACAAATCGAAATTATTCAATCCTGCTGACTGCGCCAACTTTCAAGAACAAAAAATATTCATATGCCCGGATGAAATTTTTAAATCTTTTGAATCAAATTTTTTTATTGTTGATATTTAAAAAAATATTTCTATTATTTACTCACTGCAAAATCTTCCCGTACACTTTTCTCCTACCTTTTCAAATATTAATACAAAACCACAAAATACGACCGTAAATATATTTAATATTCAGACCGCCATCACTTATCGAAACTTCTTATCAACGTTTCGAACTTGTTGAATCGTCCTCGTTTGACGCGAAGTTTTCGTGACAATCGGTTCCGTGGACTACAACATGCTTTATATATATACGTTTCCACGATGCGCAACGGTCTCTTCAGATGTGGGAGTTTTGGCATGAATGTGTATTGTGCCACAAGTGGTTCTAGTAAATAAAAGGAATAAACAGCAAGATGTTTTGTTACGATTAAATATGTAGATTTCGTGACGGCGCATTTTAAGAAAGTGACAATGCAATTAAAAGAAAATTGTTTATAAATACAATACGGTAAAGGTCTAAGGTGCTCAAGAGCTTACCGTTTTTTTTTACGTAATAATTGTTTATATTGTTTAGTTGCTACAGAGTGTCTGTATCTGTAAGAATTTGAAGGGTGGGTGACCCCACAATTGGCCCATTGTGCATCCTTCTGAGGTTCAGACTTCCTTCTAGCACGTCATCCAGCCTAGGTACTTGTTTGAAGTAGGCGATAACGCTGGAAGTAAGCTCCCTCATGCTGGCTTGTGTTAGCCTGTACTCACCGAATACAGAAAACCTAAATTGAGAGAGTGTCAGACATTCACAAATAATGTGTTCGACAGTCTCATCTTCCTGTTCACATCCTCTACAAAGTGAAGTGTCAGACAGACCCAGTCTGTAGAGGTGTTTTCGTAGGTGGCAGTGACCGGTCAGAATACCCGTGGATGTCCAAAGGTTCTGTCTGTTCATAGTCACGTATTTTTTGGCTACTTTCCTGTCCGGATACTGCAGCAGTTCCTTGGCAAGCCTGCAACCTTCTGCATCGTCCCATCTACCCTTAAACTTTTCAAGGGAGTGTTCCTTTATTAGGTCATTCATAGCCGACGCCGACAGACCAATAAAAGTGCCAGGGCCCAAGAGTTTTTGGGAGGCTGCTTTCCTAGCTAGTGAGTCGGCAATGTGGTTACCTTTCGATTTACTGTGGCTCTTGATCCAGCCTAGAGTGACTTCGTTGTTGCTACAGGCTTCGATCAGCGACAGGTGACACTCCAGTACTAGGTCTGATACGATACGTGGTCTGTTCAGGGCTAGTAGTGCTTGTCTACTATCCGTGAGGATGTGAGTTTTATTACCTGTAGTGTTTCTTTCGGTAATCTCTTTTGCGGCGGTGTAGATAGCAGTGAGCTCTGTTTGAGCAACGCTGACATTACAGCCCATAGCCCATTTAAAGTTTAGATTCAGAGATCTGGATCTGGAGTAAATTCCACATCCTGAGCCCAAATTGGTCTTAGAGCCATCCGTGAAGATGCGCATTGCGCCTTTTTCTGATGTATCTTGCTACAATACTCACAACTGCGCATAAATTCAAGTTAGATTACCACTTTCATATCAAAGTACGAGCCGAAACCCATCTCCCAGACAATGTGATCACTCGGTATCACAGAATGTGCTTGGCAGATTTATCAGGCTGAAAGGTATGATAAAGGTTATTGATTTTGAGGACATTTCTGTATCTGGAACAAAGGGGAGAGGAAGTCAGAGGCTTCGAGTCCTCAGCCTTTAGGCTCTACTTGGAAGAAATGTCCTTATCAGGATTCACTAGGTCATGCATGGACAAATCCTTCTTTATATCTCCAATTCCATGCATGTACTTCTTAAGAGTACAGTCTATGCTAAGGTTTAATAGTTCGTAATTGTTTCGGTTTTTGTTTGAATCCTGTTGAGTACTGCAGTTTTTTATATTCCAAATGCTTGTTGAGCACCAGGGCCGGTATTCTCAGGTCCTCGCTTGGAGCGATATCGAAGTCGTTGAATGCTTTATTTCACTCGAATTCGCATCATTGACATATTATATTATATGCCACGTAACCCACTTAAGTGCATTGCCATGGTCAAGAGCTTTTGGATATACCAGACAGAGTGGATCTGATCTGGAAGCATATTGAGGTCTTCAGTGTCTAACAGAGTAGTTAGCAACTCCACTCACTTTATTAACTTTAGATGCGATAGGGTTCCACACCATCAATCCATCCTGACTGCATATTTCCAGCCCATTCCAGTTTATCTAAAGTTTACAATGCTTCAGTATATAACGTTAGTCAACAGTAAATATTGGGATGAAATGGCTTCATTTTATAAAATAAAAGGGGTGGAGGTTTACATTTACGTGTGAAGCTGGAATGAATACGTCAAATACTCAGAAATTCACCCTTTCAGTAATGCATGTTTTGATAAATGTCGATTATAATTAGGTAGGTTATATCACATAGTAATTATGCAAATTCAAATTGGTGACCTAAATAAACTATCACATCTTCGTAATAGAAAAATAGCAGTAATGAGTTGACAAATAAATACGGAGATAAACTGTGGATTGAACAATTTTATTTTGAGAAATAATAATTTTATATTATTATATTCCATATTATTTTTGTTGGATTTAACTTATTTCTATTCCTTAAATCCCCTGAATATTTCTATTTGAATTGTTACACAGCACGGCAGTGCTATTGGAATGCGTGTCCTTGCTCTAAATAAGTCCTTAAAGCGTTCCAACTGCACCATTAAATCCTACTATCTTAACAATTTTTATTATTACAATTTGCAAGAGATTTTGTATGAAATTTGCTTTGAAAATGAAAATTTATCCCTCTCTTTATCCGTTCAGAAAAGAATAAAAGAATAAAGGTTGAACGTGTTATCCAAAAAAAAAACAAATCTTTATTCGATTGTAAAATTGCTCAGAAATAGCTAAGCGTTTCTCAATTTTATGTTTATCTTCTTTGTGGCGTTTTATCTAATATTCTTGAATTGTTTCAAGTGAACAACGAACTTGTCAATGATAAAGTTCGCAGACGTTCAAAATACACGCAAATTGGATTCATTATATGAAGCAAAACGTTTTGTTTTATGTTTGATGGATTTCAATATTAAATTTTCTGGATTTTATTTTATATTAATTATAAAAATTGGATCGATTCATCTTAAGATTATTGAGCGAAACATTTGCAGCAATAAAAACAAAACTATTTTTAATCGATCCGTCAAAAATGTAGTTTGAGGTTATATGAACACGCCCTTAAGATTAGAAGATTTCTAAAAAGTTGACAACGAAATAATTGTACAATCACTGCCACCTATCAACCGTTAAAACCAAAAAGCAAAATAAAAGTTGTAACCCGGCTTTTAGTATAGGAGTAATCGGCGCATGAGTACCGAAAACTATTCCACCTCAATTTTTTCATGCGTTACTCTTCAAATTGCCCTACTGATGATATAAATGCATGTTGCCATGGAGCAACCCGGTGCCATATTGCTTAGACCGAAATTGTTTAAACAATTGTAAGGAATTTTTATTTTTCTACCGGACAAATTTTTTTTATATTTTTTATTGAAATACCAATAAAAAAGGTTCTATGACTTTTCACGATAAAGTTGATATTTCCAAAGTAACGAATTTTTTAAGGTTCGAAAAATTTCAAATTTTGGTACTTTCGAACCATGAAAAATACAGGGCGTTTTCAAATGACACCTACAACGTTTGCATGTAGATACCTCTCGTAAAATTGGAAAAAAAGATATGAGGATTGAGGGGTCCAGCCTCTTTACTTTTCGAATTACATGGTGTTGAAGTTTTGAAAAATTGAATGCTTTAATTCGATAACTTAAAAATGGACGAATAAATTGATTTGACATTTGGCAGGTTCTTTTTAAATGTAAAAGGGCCTATTTTGATTAAAAAATATTTTCCAATTTTTGATCCAGTGGTGTACATTTGGAAGATTATGTTACCTTGCCCCTCCCGTTTTTTACGCCACTGACATTTGGAGCAATTTTTATTCAATTTTGTATTCCTCAATGGTTTTCACGTGAAAAACGAATGACCTTTACGTATCAAAAAATCTGTAGTTTTCAAGATATTCAATGATTTCATGAAGTCTGCAAGATCACTTTTTAATAATTAATTTAAAAAAAAAATTTCTTGTATTTATTTTAATAACTACCAAGTACTTATGGTTGGAATATGTAAAAGTAACTAATTTATGAAACAGCGATTCATCTAAAACATTCGGAGAAGATTGTTGAAAATATTTGTCCCAGCTAGTGATTTTATTTAAAAAAAAAATAAAAAGGATCCATGCATCTACAGCAATTATTTCCGGCAATCGTCAGTCTTTCCAAGGTATGCGATTTTCAATGAGAAAATGTTGCAAACTGTGTATAAATGAAAATGGAGAACGTTTTGGACATCTCTTGTAATTTGTTGACTGCTTAATTCTTTTGTTAATAAAATCACAAGTTTGGACAAGGATTTTCAATAATCTTCTCCAAGTGTTTTAGATGAATCGCTGTTTCATAAATTAGGTCCTGTTACACATTCCAACCATAAGTACTTGGTAGTTATTGAAAAAAATACAAGAAATTTTTCCATCAAAATATGCCCTTTTACATTTGAAAAGAGCCTGCCAAATGTCAAATCAATTTATCCATCCAATCCAAAGTTAGCGAATTAAAACATTAAATTTTCCAAAACTTTAACACCCTGTAATTCGAAAAGTAAAGAGGCTGGACCCCTTAATCCTTATATCATTTTGTCCAATTTTACGACAGGTGTCATTTGAAAACACTGTATTTTTCATGGGTCGAAAGTACCCAAATTTGAGATTCTTCGAACCTTAAAAAATTCATTACTTTGGAAATATCAACTTTATCGTGAAAAGTCATAGGACCTATTTTATTGGTATTTCAATAAAGAATATAAAAAAAATTGTCCGGTTGAAAAATAACAATTCCTTGCAATTGTTTAAGCAATTTCGGTTTAAACAATATGGCACCGGGTTGCCCCATGGCAACATGCATTTATATCATCAGTAGGGCAATTTGAAGAGGATCGCATACAAAAATTGAGGTGGAATAGTTTTCGGTACTCATGCGCCGATTCCTCCTACTATTTAGATAATGTTTCGGGCTTTGAATACTGCACTGTCGCTTCACCACGATCACAGATAAAACACTGTCGTTAGTTCAGTTTATTTTTCAAGTTTCCTGCTAACATCGCTTTTTGTCTGTTCTATAATAAAAGGCGGGAATGATATTTCCAACAAGCTGTCGACTAATCTTGCTGTACCGCATCGAAAAAGTTATTTTTTCTCGCGAACAAGAGTAGAAACTTAATGAAATTTTGTGGAATAATTTATCATATTAATTAACAGAGTAATTTTTGGACTTTGTTTAGTAATTAAAAAGTTAATTGGTATTTACATTACTCTCCTAATAGGAACTAATTAGTTTTTATGGCTGTAATTATTTTTTTTCGCTGAAGAGCTCCCACGTATTCAAGCAGAAAAATATACTTGATATTGGGGTTGACAGTATTAAAGTGGAACAGAATAAAAATACTCACAATAAAAATAACAAAGAGTGATGGTGGTTCAAATCTAACCTAATTTTATTATGTTTTGACAATTCAACCCCATCAAAACCATCTTAATAGTCTTCACTAGGATAAGAGAACTCAACCCCAAAACCATTAAACTTAATGAGAACGAGGTTGATTGAACACAAGTATCTAGGTAGGACAGTAAAGGCAGGAATCTGCCAGGAAGAAGTTGGAGCTGTAACCCAAAAATCTTGAGCTGGATATAAATTGCCATTTACATTCAATGGTTCACAGACGGCTCGAAAGCAATAGCAGTAATTGGGATAGGAGTGTGCCTACGGGCCAGGAACCAAAACTCTGTAAGCTTCCAAAAGTATCTTTCAAGCGGAAATTCACACTATAAGAACTTAGCTCTCACCGTGTAACGTCGAAATTGATTTTAGACTGCCAAAAATACTCTCCTCACTAGAAGAACTCAAAAAAATATTGCTTGGCTGGATCCCTGGCTATTCTGGCATGGAAGGAAACGAGAAGTCAGACTCTCTTGCAAGGAAGGGAGCTGCACGTGTTTCTATCGGACCAAAACCTACAATAAATTTTGCCAAACAAATACTAAATACCTGGACAGCAAGAAGAGCTTTGGACTTCTGGCAAAATCCACCAGGATTGGTTCATTCAAAGGCTTTTATACATCCTTCGAAGAATGTCTGGAAACAAATGTTAGACTATAGAAGCAGAGCATATAATTTGTGCCTGCCTCACCGCGGCTAGAATGTGGTATCTGATGTTTGGCAGGGTCTCTCTCTCGCCCTTGGACCTAAAATATCATCCACCAAATAAACTTTTCGAATTTGTTTGGTGAAATCTGAATAGGTGTGAACCACAATAGACTCTTGCCAGTCGCAGTGGAGGGCCTTATAGACCCACTCACCACAAACCTAACCTAACCTAACCTAATTCAGCATCAATAAAGGATATAGAAGGCGAAGGATTCTCATAATGTCGAATAGTCAAGCAGCCATTGAAGCACTGAGCTCTTGTGTGATCAGTTCCAAAATTATGTGGAAATGCCTAGCCAGACCCCTTGGTGGTTTTTTTTTCGGTTTAAAGGCTTTGCCAAACTGGCTGATTTAAAAATAATATCGTTAAACTGGTCTATTTCCATCTACCACAATTTTTGCTAATTATTTAATAAAGTATAGGAAGAAATAATTGAAAAAAAAAACTAAACAGCATGTTATTTTCGAAAAATTTTACTTTCTATAATTTTTCAACATAAAACTAATCAACCACATCTTGCTCTCTTTCCATAAAGTCGGCCTCGTCGGTAACCACCATAATATCTCCTTAAAAATAAAACTTAGTAAGTAAGTTAACTTAAAGATATTTGTAAAATTAGTTCTCAAAGTAGTAGGCCTGTTGTCAAAACCATGAATACTGGATTCATAATGCTCCTATAAAAAGGTATCTACAGAAGAGATATATGGTGATCATGCGGGTCATAAGATAGTTACCAATGAAACGATTTAAGATTTTCTTTGATTAATGTCAAGCCCTTAACAGCTTTGTCGAAGAGATGGTCAAACTTATCAACCTCTTAATCGTTGGTCATGTTTAGCTAGACATGTTGGTAAGGATGAGGCAGGCACGTCAAGAAGCTCCGGCTCCTGGAAGATATTCCAGTTCTGGCTCGAGCGGCTGATGAATGCCTGCGTAAGTACTACTTCGCTACCCCATACAGGGCCATGATACGGGATAGAGAGTCCTGGGAAAAAAAGAGGAATAAACAGTCTAATGGGACCGTCTGGTACAGAGATGGCTCATGCTCCGGTGATAGAGCAGGGGCTGGAATTTACTCCAGGAACCCAAGAACACAGGTTTGTGTACCATTGGGTGAGGGTGTATCTGCATATCAGGCCGAGATATATGCTATCTTGGAATGTGCGCAGATAAACCTAGACAGAGGTTATGTGGATCGACGCATAACCATATACTCCGACAGTCAGGCAGCAATTAAAGCCCTGAGTGGGTATACCAGCAACTCAGGACTTGCTAACGAATGTCGAGAACTACTTGCTAATCTTGCAAGGCGGAACGTGGTGCGGCTAGAATGGAATCCAGCCCACTCTGGTTTTGAAGGCAACGAGATGGCGGATGCACTGGCTGCGGAAGGGGCGGCAGCTCCTTTCTGCGGCCCGGGCCCGACCCTGGGCCTAACAAAACAAAGAATACGCAAGGAGACGAAGAAGTGGCTGGGGAATCAGCACCTCGCTCATTGGAATGCTCTGCAGGGTCCTAGACAATCCAAACTTCTACTGAAGGGATGGACTGATAAACACGCCAGGGCAGCCACTGAACTACCAAGGAGTAGGCTAAGGAAGATAGCAGGAGTTCTAACAGGGCACTGCTGTATGAGGAAGCACCTCTACAATCTAGGAGTAGAGGAAAGTTCCCTATGTAGGGGTTGCGGCATGACTGATGAAACGTCAGTTCATGTTCTCTTAGAGTGTCCACACTGGGCTGTATTACGCAGGCGAATCTTCGGAGTTACTGCCATGGCTCCTGGAGACACAAGCAGGCATCCACTGAAAAAGGTTGTGGTATTTATTGAAGGGCTCGGCTTCATGGATGACTAGGTAGCAGGATTGGCACAATGGGCCCGCCAGTGGCCTCAGTGTCGGAACCTTGGCTTGAGTTGTCCAGGACAAGGCTCGCCTGCACATTTAGTAGTAGTAGTAGTAGGATGGTACAGTGTACTATTTTACAGGAAGTGGGGACAAATGTTTTTTCAGGGGAAAAATTAACATTTTCTTTGGATTTTTGCCTTGTTCTAAAGTAAAAGTACCAAAATTCGCTTCTGATAAGCCATGTGATTGTAAAAATCAAGATTAATATTATTAAAATGATGTAATTTGAAATCTTACTTGAAAAAGAAGCTAACTTCAGGATCCACATTTCTTTTTTCGATGGTGTGAGGTACTAGTTTTTGAATTAGTGTTAGATCTTCTATTGAAGTTGGATCTGTAGGCTCACCTGTGGAAACATACTTTAATATCAATTGAAGACAAAGTTGTCAAGTCGAATTTAACAGTGTCACTTTGCAAACACGTGGAGAACTTGCAATAATACATCGCCAGGTCGAACATTTATCGACCTGGTGACTGGACACTGCAACCTGCGGAAACATTTGCACAAAATGGGCAAGCTTAATGAACTAATTTGCAGGAAATGGATACTGTTAAAATCCATATTTTAACTTAAGTTATTATTCTCCATCTTTAGTTTTGAGAACTGGATTTTCGAAAATTTCATGACTACATTTGGAGGAGAAAAAATGGATGTGGCAGTCGATTTTTGACCCAAAAAACCCCTCTGGACAAATTTTGAGCATTTTTTATGTCGAAAACACTTTTTTTGTCGAACATTTCGAAGCAAGGGTATGGTTCCGATACCAAAGAGTGCTATAGTGCTATCACAAAAATTTACTAAGTACGTACTAAGTAAGAATAGGCGAACAGACAAGGACAGATATTTCTCCTAAATTTCAAAATAGTGGAATAAAATAAATTGGAATTTGTATCAACAAATTTCAATTCTACCAGTATCAATAATAAAAAATAATTTAAATTCTATTACTCACCTTCAGCTATTGTTAGCAATATTCCACAAAATAATACGACAAACATTATGCGTACCAGCGTCATCTTTGTAAAATGAACTCTATGATAAAAGATGAAACCTCCTCCTTATATCATCCAGTTAATGAATCAATCATGGGCTTTTTAATTTTTTAATAAGATATAATTCAACAAAACATTTTTTCTTAACGCACAAATAGATTTTCGTGTCTGTAATTCTGATTATTAATAATAATTTGAGAAAATCCCAGAAGTAGTTACATATTATGTAATTCTGTTTATTTACTTTTCTGGAAATGTTAATCTTGATAAACAAACATTTTAAATAATAATTTATTTAATAGTGTGCTTAACTTGAAAAATATATAATTTGCTTCTTACGAGACAATAAACACCATAAGGGCGAATTGTACAAAAGATATTATCCTAAACTAAGTTTAATTAACAGCCGATTAAATTTTAACTAAACTTTCGTTTTTATCTGTTGTACAATGTCATAGATGCAGGCCGTTAACTAATCGACTTCTGGCGTTCATTTTTAAAAGGTTGGTAGCGGAGTAGGTCAAATGATTTACATTCTAGACGCGCATAGATGGGAAAAAAAGAAAAATAACCTAGAAAAAATTGATAAAATATTTTTGTTGGTGGTGGATTGGTGCTTAACGCTAAAATAATAATTACTTATATCTTTGGGTGAGCCAGATATCAATAGATAAATAGTGTAGGGTAATTTTATTTATTAGAGGAAAGTCACCAAATATGGAATAGCATCCTAATATGGAATGCCTCCATTTCTCTAAGACTATAAGTATGAAACGCAACACTCGACCATCTTCTGTTTCATTCGGTCTACTAATTATCGCACCCACACCATCGAGTCAGTTGCGCGAATTCTTCACGTGTGGCAGGCGTGTTTTGTTTTGTTGTCGTGCAGAAAATGTTAAAGCTAAGTAATAAACGAGTATTACCAGCTGTTGTGTTTGTTTACGTAAGTGTTATACTATTTAGTATATCGGTATTATGTTTATTTCACCATTTTGAGATCTTTTGTCATTAAAATATTGTGACTGTAAAAAATATTTAGAAGGGTTTGAACTAGTATGAAAATCCAAATATGGACAGTCGTCGGTGTTTAATTATAAAATATTAAATTGAATGATTGATGTGTGGGCTCTGGGCACATTATGATTGTGCTAGTCCAGAGTTTGATACTTGGATACTTCTTTCATTTATCACAATATATGATATTGATTTAATTGATCTCAAATATATTAATGTCCATTTTTGTTATTGTTATGTTGATTTATGCTTATATTTCATATATGGATACCTATTCCATATTTGGTTACTCATTTGTGATTTTGTTTTTTGTGTTAGATTTTAATATAATATATTCTATTAAAGGCTGTTAATTCCTACATATAAATGTATGACTGATTAGTAAAAACATTAAACTGATTTAATTTACATGAAGTTTTTGTTTTATATCCCAAAAACAAAATGGTATTCCATATTTGGTGACTTTCCTGTACATTAAATGGCCTGTAACTGAAGAGAGCTGAATCTGCATTTTTTTATTTAAAAAATGGTTTATTTACAAGAAATGTTGGAAATAATCATGTAATAAAAGTTGTCGAGTTATTCCATGGTCATTAACTCTGTGGCCTCTATGTTCATCAATATTAGTGTTTCTAAAACGTTTATGGCAGCTTCGACTTCAGGACTGATAGAGGAGGGAGCATGTGGTCTTTACAATTAATGGCTATGTTGTGTAAAATTGCAGTTGTTACAACAATTTTTTTCAATTTTCGATAAGTTCAATCTTATGCCCACCACCAAAACAGGGAATCTTCTTTTTAAAACGACAAAGCATATTTCTATGGGGTTTCTGGTTCTGGTTTGAGATTCATTGTATAGATTTTGTGCAGGAGTATTAGGGTTCCCTAGGGAGTTAAAAGATAACGGCTTACACCATATCCACTATCTCCGAAATAATTTATTTCCATACGTGGTCGGTAGATACTGTCGGTTGACAATGTCAAAAAAATTACAAACTAACAATTTTGCGAGGTTACATTTACCGGATTAAGTTTTAACTCTACAATTTTGTCCGGTTAAAATATGTCATTTTTAAAACTCAAGCTGCACAACGAAAAATGAACATTTAACTAAGTTTGAGAGATAACTGTTCGTTGTACAACTCGCCCTAATACTCATTATGATTCTCAACCTAAATCCAATTCTCTATCTTTTGTATCGTAGTTCGTTAATTTTTTATTGAAGTATAGTGAATAAAATCTCCTTCGATTCATATTTACTTCCGGGTCCAATGTCCCAAGGAACGTTAATTAGTTACCCTGACTCTCTAAATTTCTGTAGCATAAAACATTAATCTTATCTTGTTACTTTAAAAAAGAGTATCGAAAACTGATGACTTGATCTCAAAAAGCTGCTATGACACTCACGTATCAGTAGTTGAAATTTGTATCATAAACCGTATACATTGACTATATGGAATGTCCCAAAAATGTTTCGAAATAGCTTCTACAATACAAAGTAATTTGAAAATTTTGTTTTGCTTTATCCTCTATTACGAGTACAGATGAAAACATTTTCTTGCATTACAAGATCCAATCGTGTTAGCATTAAAGGTGGATGTGAGAGCAGTAGGCGAGATTTTTGATGGAATATCTTAAAAATATGATGGTCAATGATAATCGGTTGCATCCAACGGTTTTTAGGCTGTGCTAATTGCACAATAATAGTTTATAACGAAAACAATTGAAAATTGGCGTGTTTTTCGACATGTTTTCGAATTTTACTCGAAAAGTATTGAGTTTATCGTGAACATTCATGGAGACAAAGTTATAGAGCGTGAAATTTGCTATAAAATTCCGTGGTCTAAAATGTAAAAATTCTCATCTCCGCAGTTACAGCGGATGAATAAGTAAAAAAAATTGAAAAACAGCCGTTTTTCAGACGCAAAATACTAATGTAAATAATTATTTGTCTCATAATACCTTATTCATTCCCGAACTGAATGCAATAAACGCGGTTTCGATATTTTATTTAGCTGCTGAGTAATCTAATTGTTAATAAACATTAGGTAAAAGAAATAGACATTGTTAGAATAAAAACATATGCCACAAAAAATTGTTTAAACTTACAATAATGTTTTTACACATATGAGAAAGTTACAGCTATCATATGCAATGATTTAATCAACAATTTTTTCGGTTCAACTGACTCAGACGTTAGTTTGAAAAATCGGTTAAAATTCTACCTTAGTAACAATTAAGATATCTGTGCGGTTTTTCATTTTAATTGAAATCTGAAATAACCCACTTAAAGGACTTGAAAAAACACAACTTTTGGCGTTTTGAACATTCAATTCGGACCATTTAATCCCGAGTTATTCAATTCCAAACTTGATCAACGATTCTCGGCAAACGATCAACAAGCTAACGAAAAAGAAAATACCGACATGCAGGTACGATTCAATGTTGATAAGTTATGAAAGGTAGCTGTATTGAAAAATATTTGGGAAGTATGCAGAAGGACCATGACAGTATTTTTTTTTTCGCTAGATTTTTGTTCGTTTGCCTAAAATCGTTTCGGATTCAATAACTTGGGATTAAATGGTCCGAATTGAACATTCAAAACGCCAAAAGTTTTGTTTTCTCAAGTCCTTTAAGTGGGTACTTTCTGATTTCAATAGAAATAAGAAACCGCACAGATATCTAAATTGTTACTAAGGTAAAATTTGAATTTGTTTAAACTAACTTATGAGTCAGTTAAATCGAAAAATTTTTTGATTAAATAATTGCATATGATAGCTGTAACCTTCTAGTAAAAACATTATTGTAAGTTTAAACAATTTTTTGTGACATATTATGTCTTTATTCTAACAATGTCTATTTCTTTTACATAATGTTTATTAACAATTAGATTAATCAGCAACTAAATAAAATATCGAAACCGCGTTTATTGCATTCAGTTCGGGAATAAATTACGTATTATGGGACAAATAATGATTTACATTGCTTTATTAATTGCATTAGTATTTTGCGTCTGAAAAACAGCTGTTTTTTCAATTTTTTTTCACTTATTCATCCACTGTGGCTGCAGAAATGGGAATTTTTACATTTTAAACCACGGAATTTTATAGAAAATTTCACGCTCTATAACTTTGTTTCCATGAATGTGCACGATAAACTTACTACTTTTCGAGTAAAATTCGAAAACATGTCGAAAAACAGGGCCATTTTCAGGAAGAAGGCAAATTTGGGATCATGTTTGTGCTTTATCTTATTACTACTACTACTAAATGTGCAGGCGAGCCTTGTCCTGGACAACTTAAGCCAAGGTTCCGACACTGAGGCCAATGGCGGGCCCATTGTGCCAATCCTGCTACCTAGTCATCCATGAAGCCGAGCCCTTCAATAAAGGCCACAACCTTTTTCAGTGGATGCCTGCTTGTTTCTCCAGGAGCCATGACAGTCACTCCGAAGATTCGCCTGCGTAATACAGCCCAGTGTGGACAGTCTAAGAGAACATGAACTGACGTTTCATCAGTCATGCCACAACCCCTACATAGGGAACTTTCCTATACTCCTAGATTGTAGAGGTGCTTCCTCATACAGCAGTGCCCTGTTGGGAGTCCTGCTATCTTCCTTAGCCTACTCCTTGGTAGTTCAGTGGCTGCCCTGGCGTGTCCATCAGTCCATCCCTTCAGTAAAAGTTTGGATTGTCTAGGACCCTGCAGAGCATTCCAATGAGCGAGGTGCTGATTCCTCAGCCACTTCTTCGTCTCCTTGCGTATTCTTTGTTTTGTTAGGCCCAGGGTCGAGCCCGGGCCGCAGAAAGGAGCTGCCGCCCCTTCCGCAGCCAGTGCATCCGCCATCTCGTTGACTTCAAAACCAGAGTGGGCTGGAATCCATTCTAGCCGCACCACGTTCCGCCTTGCTTTATCTTACAAAATTATTTGTAATTCTGTGAATTTTTAGTCTCTCATTTGGAAAAATTGTTG
Organism: Galerucella calmariensis; assembly: GCA_910591675.1. Taxonomy (NCBI): domain Eukaryota; kingdom Metazoa; phylum Arthropoda; class Insecta; order Coleoptera; family Chrysomelidae; genus Galerucella; species Galerucella calmariensis. Next base: position 223,387 of record CAJUYG010000305.1, read on the forward strand.
ATTATTAAATCTCTACACGTTATTTCATATTAAAATAAATCACTCAGTGTCATTTTCAAAGTATCATTTATATAGAAAATTAAGGTCACTGAATTATATAAGAGCTTCCATTATCCACGTCCTTTATGTCTACCTGTGAACATTTATCCATTCAACTAATTTCCATAAATATAAATGACTGTATAAATAGACGAATACAAATTTCAAAGGCCAGTACTGAATGTTATTATGTATCCTTTTCCGGCCTTCGATCTATTATTATGACACTGCTAGCTACAAGTGACAGAAGGCGTATATATCACGTTTAAATTAAGAGTATCAAAATGTTCGTACATTATTTGCATGCAATATGGATTTTATACAGCCCGTTTCACCACTAGCTTACACTATCTGTATATTGGAGATACTTCCAGAACTTAAAACAATTTTTTTCGTGACACAAACTTTTTTATTTAAATAAAAGAATATTAATACTTAATCAGATACAGAGTGCTCAATTGAAAAATATCTTATTTCGTTGATACGTTATCTTCCTCACCGTCCATCTTTGATACTTCATCCGTTTTTTTGGATCCTGTAATTTCTTCGGCTAATTCATAGATTTCTTCTACGCTCTATAGAAAAAAAAATCGAAAAATAAATGTAGGGCTTTGATAAAATAATTTTTATTCAAAACACAAGAAACCGCATTCATTTCATTTAATCAGATATATCTTACAACAAACGGCTGGAAAAACAAATATCCCATCCTGATTTATGACATGTTGTCGGTTTTAAGATATTACTTCCAAAGATTGATGCTTTTTATTAGTGACAAAAGGTCAGTATTTATTGGCTTGGAATTTCCAATACCAACGGGATATTGCTCTATGCTCTACGCATATATCTAACCATAAAAAAAGGTATCTTTCAAGCAAAAATCCACGCCATAAGAAAGTGCGCCCAGTTCAATATTGATAAAGGATACAGAAGACAAAGAATCATCATGATGTCGGATAGTCAAGCAGCCATTGAAGCACTGAGCTTTTGTGTAATTAGTTCCAAAATGGTGTGGGAATGCATAGACAAACTCAATGAACTAGGCGAGAACAATATAGTCACCTTACTATGGATTCCAGGACACACTGGAATAGGAGGAAATGAAATAGCAGATGATCTAGTAAAGAGGGGGACTGAAATACCTTTCTGGGGGCCTGAAACCTTTTGCGGAATCAGCCCCAATGTAATCTTGGAAGAAATAGGTAGAGCCGATAAAAAGAGAAGATCTGACCATTGGAAAGATCTAGTAGGGCTTATACAATCAAAGCCTCTTCTTGGTAACTACAACCTATTGAGATCCTAACGGGACATTGTCGCCTGAATGGGCACCTGAAAAAGATCAAAATAGTGGAGGAAAAAGAATGTAGATTTTGTGGCATGGAAGAAGAAACCTCCATCCAACTTTCCAACTGCACAGCACTTCAGAACCCTAGAGCACAGCATCTGGGTGATTACTGGATAGAAGAGGAACATTTACCTAAGTCGAGGCCTGCAGACATCCCAAAATTCCTCCAGGAAATAGGACTGAAGGAGCTACTAGCTTCAGAGACTCTCCTCAGAAGCTGAGTAGAAATAAAATAAATATATAAATATATATATATATAAAATAAATATATACATACATATTCATCTCCTAATCTTAGCAAATACGATAGTCTAGTTTGAAAATAGTTCACCGTTTAACTAAGAAGAAACAACTACTACCCAGGCTTTATATCTTTTGTTGTTACACTTACCTCACACTCTAATAGTCTCTTAACTAACGGATTAATATAAATAATTTTATCGTATTCTTCTTGTGGCATGCTATATTTTTCTTCGTCTTCTTCTGAATAATCCAAGTATTTGTCGGCGGCGACGCAAAGTCGTTCTTCTGGACCTCTGAAGACATGTCCTTTTTGTATGGTCAATCCAGATTCTGGATCTGGTGTATCGTCCCAATACAAGAAAGTTGGAATTTTCACTTTTGGTATTTTGATCTGCGAAAAGTATAGTGGATGATAATTATCGAAAATGTGGTGAGAAAAGAAGAAATAATGCAGAGTTGCCAATATGCTAGAAGACACTGTTGGTAGCTTTGACTTGAATTTTATGTAGATTATATTTATAATAATTATTGGATCTTTTCAATAACAATATACTTACTTTAGCTCTTCTTTCAGCTATTAATTTGTTGCAAATAGCATCGATTAACATTACAGGATGATCTGCCATTTCAGGTGGAGCTTGATCTAATGGAATTGTACCATTCAATACAAGATTCTTAACTCTTTCCAGTTCTTCTGCCTGAAATTATATCGTTCAATATCACAGGTGTACAAATAAAATGTTTTCTCATGCTACTACAGTTTTTTTTTCACTACCAAACAATTAGTCAATCTGTCAGTCTTGGGCTGCTAAAGCTCATTTATTCTCTGCCCTTGTGACACAATTTACTGTTGTATACCTCTCTAGTCTTAATCCTTTTATCCATTTTATCAGCATAGTCCTCCAATATTCTGATTTGTAGTCGAGTCATATACTCTCTGTCCGTTAGACTGCATATGTTGGTACCCATTAGTTTTTCTAAGCGTAGTCGGATCAAAGGATGGAAGAATCTGTAAAAATGAGGTATTCAATTGAATTTGTTATATCAAAATTAAAAATTGGACAATTCCTATTTTATTTTGCACCGATTTTTTGATAAAACAACACTGGAGGACTTCCATCCACCATAAATAACCGTGTATGGGCAGTATGATCGGGTCTAAGGACTCTATAAGTCTTGAAATCTTTTTTATCCTGTTATTTAACGTCGGTCTATTTCTGCGACTGAGACTAATCACCGACGCCAGGAGCACTCTATCCCTAAATGGAAATTTTGGCAAACCCACTAGTGTTCCAACCAGTGGTAGCGTTCTTTAACGAGCCCAACATCCATGGACTTGGGATCTCGTTTTTACGTCTCCTTCGAAAGGCATTTAGTGAGCAAAGCAAGACCAAGACCAAGACTCGAACAGTTTCGGTCTTGGTCTTGCTGTATTTTGTTTGGTCTTGGTTCTAGTCTTGGTCTTGCCATAATTTTTTAACGAACATCTTTCAAAACATTTTGTAAACATTTTATTTTTATGCAACAAACATTTTTAAATCTAAATTTATTATCTTTGAATTAAAAAAGTTCATCAAGAACCTACTCTTCTCCAACGCATACATTGACCTTTTAGCAAAAAGAAATCCTTGAGAAAAATGGAAATATTGAAAAATAAGTAATTTTCCTTTGGATTTTAGCCATGTGTTAACCAGTCATTGAGACAAAGACTATATACTCTTCGAACATTTTTGTAGATCCTTTTTTTTAAACAGTCATTTCTTTGTTTTTTTATGTATATCGTTAAAATCTAGTAAAGAAAACTTACAATTCGACATGCCAACTTATATTGTTCCAAGAAAAGCATATGTTGACGCTATTACAAATATTTTATCTCATATAGTTACTGTGAAAAAGAATTTTTGGTTGCGTCTTGCGTATTTAGTCTTGGTCTTGCATAGTCGGTCTTGGTATTAGTCTTGTTCTTGTTCATTCTGTCTTGGTCTTGCGAGTCGGAGAAAAGTTTTGGTCTCCGTCTTGGTCTTGCTTTTTCGCAAGACCAAGACCAAGACCAAGAAAAATTTTGCTCATCAGTAGACGGCATATCTACCTCGTGCTCATTGGTATAATGCCTGCGAGCTGTGATATGCTAGTCCGCTGCAGGCTGTACGGACCCTATACGATGGTTTTCCCTGGCATGGTCACCCATCCAAGTACTAACCATGTGCGACCTTGCTTGACTGTAAATATCGCATTAAATGCGTTACACTACAGTGCTGGATTGTCGCCCAGAGAAAATTGAAATATTAATAATTGTTGATGAAAATCCTTCCGGCATGTTATCGGCTCGTCTATTCCAAGCCTAACGTATATTGTTCATCAATCTACTCGTAGTTGGATATATCAATAACCAGTTTTATCTTTTCAAATTAAATATTGAAATAACAATTAATTTAATACAATCAGTTTTGAATTAAAAGGGTTTTCAATCAATGAAATCTGCCTGACACCATATCTATCCGTTTGTTAAAAGTTGTCAAACAAGGCGTTCATCCTTGTGCCAGAAAAAAATAGTCGATATGAGGTTCGTGATATTCGGAAGTTCGACTACTGTTTAGTCTTCTAATCGTCGCGTGAACGGCTAATCGATATTTATATTTAAAACTTCTTTTTGAATTCGGAAAAGGGGCCAAACATGGAAAGAAGTTTTTTATATGCGGTATGTTCTGGAAATTATCAAGCTCTTTTAACAATGAATCCGATCATTTTTACTTTCAGTTATAATTTCGGCCCATATTAAAGAGATTTTCTGTACCAATAAGCTTAATTTTACTTACTCTTTTTTTTGGAGAAAATTTTGTATTGGACTTTTAAGGAAGGCTTCCAAATCCTTGTAGAGTTGTATATTTTCAATAATCAAGACCGAAGATACAGCCCCAATGTAATATTGGAAAAAATAGGTAAAGCCGAGAAAAAGAGAAGATCCGACCATTGGAAATATCTAGTAGAGCTTATACAAAATCAAAGACTTTTCTCGGTGACTACAACCTGTTGAAATTAAATGAATGCATAAGTCAAACTAAAACTGCGCTTAGAGTTTCAACAGGAATCCTAACGGGACATTGTCGCCTGAATGGTCACCTGAAAAAGCTCAAAATAGTGGAGGAAGAAGAATGTAGATTTTGTGGCGTGGAAGAAGAAACCTCTATCCACATACTTTCCAACTGCACAGCACTTCAGAATCCTAGAGCACAGCACCTGGGAGATTACTGGATAGAAGAGGAACATTTACCTAAGTTGAAGCCTGCAGACATCCTGGAATTCCTCCGGGAAATAGGACTAAAGGAGCTACTTGTTTCTGAGACTCTCCTCAGAAACTAAGTAGAAGTAAAGGGGCACAATAGATCTTTTAGGTCTCAGTGAATGTCACCCCGGAATACATACACACATACATACAGGGATGTTAAAATTTGGGAAAAATTTCGCCTTTTGAAAAGGGAATATATACTTCGCATTATTTATAAGTGAGTGAACAGGATTGAAATGGTGAGATGTTAATAGGAGCTGCTGAAGTCTCCACCATAAACTGAATTTACCTTACTTTAGTCACGAGTTTTCTGAGCGAAGCAGAACGAGTGCCTTATAAGTGGAAAAAAATGAAATATTGAAGCTTAGGTATTATGAGCCCTATGGAGGCATCCTGGATACCTTTTTCTCATTTAAGATCAGTCTAAATGTGCAATGATATAGGAAACCAAGGAAAACTTAATCTTCTGATCTTCACAATTATTGTTATCTACTTAAGAAGACCTCCCTAGATTCATCTCTTCATTGACGACTACAAGTGTTCCTATTTCCAATTCTTCAAGGAAATTTAATTCTTGTTTCTTATCACAAATGTAATAAACATATATAATAAACATTATGAGATTGATGTAAAAATTCAAAATTATTTATAATTAAAATGAAAATGCCTTTCTGAGAAAAATCTAAGAATCAATTCAATATTTATGGAGTACTGTTTCTATATTAGTTTGAATAGGATAATTTTTGTTGCGTAAACTTTTTTGTTTCCCAACTCTACCAAACTTATTAATACTGGCTTAAATGAAAAAAATAATGAAAACTGTGCCAAGCATATTGTGTGGATGAAAATTGTTTTTAGATACCTTTTCAATCTCTTATAGTATTTTCCGGACCGTCCACTAATGTTTAGGTATAATATGAAAATGCGCGTGCGGCTGAAAAGAAGCCTTTCCGGAAAATGACAAAGTCCCACACGACTGCACAAATCACCGCGGTGGCACATTAAGAGTGGGAACACATTTGGATTTCTCAGAAACCACCACGTGGATCTTCAAAATTGTAGGCCGATATCTGAATGTATATTGGTGATAAAATTAGGACTTAGCAGAAAAATACTTTTAGATTTACGTAGAGGGCAGTACTATAAAGAAAGTAACTGCCAATTTACAAAACGATAGGTTGAAAACTTTTCAAACTAACAAGTACGCAAGTTAAAAAAAATCGTTTTAAAATAAACGCTTTGAAAAACTAGCTACTCACTTTAATGGCTTATAACAATAGAACGAATTGAAATTTTCATTCAAAATTTTGATGATATATTTTCCAATACTTTTACCAACCGCCTAACCCCATTTCTCCCCTTTTAAATCCTGTGAATCTCTAAAGAGGAACTAGATTATGGAAGCCTTGAATGAAGAAGATGTAAGTGGAAAACTGAGCAGTCTGGTAGAGATGACAATGACACAATTAAAAATTAATATACTAAAACAAAAAGGAGAAACGAAAACGAAAGCATCCGATATAAATGAATGTGAAAGACAAAGAGATTTACTGTCAGCTCTTAAGACGAGAAATCTAAGAACAGCAGGAGGTTGATTTATTCGAAAATGCAGGTGACATAGTAATGGTTACAAAAAAAGAAAATGATGAAAAAAATGTGGGAAGAAAAAGGAATATTTTTAGAAAATACAAGAGTGATTTTGACGCATTATGAAACTCTTTTTATAGAAAATTGTATGCTAAATCTGAGGGCGTTAACTAGAGAGAGCTAGGTATAACAGTTATGCAGGTATATCTAAAAATGTGGGGTCATGTCATATCGTTCTACACAAAAAGTTTATTTTTGTTGTTTTGTATTAGTGTTGTTTATATAAACAAATCTATGTCATACCGATCGAACCGATAAGAAATTCTAACAATCCAGAAATACATGGAGTGGAAGTAGGTCCAGAATCATTTCCATGGCTGCTGGAGGTGTGGTACTGATGGCCAGTAAGAGCCAGATAAGCCTGTTTCTGTATAGGTAGGTTACACCCATGTTCAATCCCTTAAAAGATAGGATGGAATCAAAGGTTGCAGTCTTGCCAGGATCACCCTGGGCGACCCTGGGAAGCTGGCGTCGAAGAAATATTTGGCGATGACCAGGAAAAACCTACGTTTAACAGTAGGATTTCTGACTGGCCACTGTCAACTAAGGAAACACCTCCATACTATGGGGCTAGTGGACACACCTCTATGCACGATGTGTGAACAGGAAGATGAAACTGTCCGGAGTTATCGTAAATAAGAGAGTGTGTGTTCGGTGAGTCTTGGCCTAGACCTGCTGATATAAAGGAGATGTCTCCTAGTGACCTGTCCACCTTTCTGGGAAGGACAGGATGGACGATGACCTAGGAGGACAACTCCTCGGGAGGATGTACAATGGGTCACATGTGGCCTAAGTGCTGTGAGCCTACACTCTACAGATACAGATAGGTAGGTGTAAATATTATACAGTTATATCCAAAAGTATTGAGGCAAGTCATATTGGTCTCCGATCAATGGAAATAAGAAGAAAGATACCATAGAGAACAATAATAATGATGCATGCAGCCAAACGTTTGATATTAAAAACATTATTCTCTAATTTCACATATTTCTTATATAAAATAATATATTCCGGTCTAAATTCCGTTTTGTCGTGGTTTTCTCTCGGCTTCAACAGAGAAGTGCTCATTAATTCCTTGAAATAATATACTTAGTCGTAGCTCTAGCTACCATTGTGCCGTAAACAGTTGGTCTAACGATAATGTGTGGGACTAATTGTTTTTGTGCTTCAGTTCATGCAAATAGAAAATTATGATCTTTCCTTTCAACGCCTACAGAACAGCGTGAGCTTACCTTTCGATTGCAATAAAGAAGACAAGTGAAAATTACTATACAAGTTGTTAAAATGAGTTATTTTTTTGTGTGCTTTGGATGCCGTTCCGATGCCGGGAGCACTACAACCTATTGGTTTATTGTACTCTACTACCACATTTAGTCCAACTATCCAGTTATCCCCGTACCTTCGAGTAGACGATGTAGGTCCATTGGATGTGTGCCATATACTTCAGATGGCAAATTGGCTTCTCCGAAGAGTGTTTGACTCCTCGAGTCCAGTGCCTCACATTCAGATAAGATATGGGTTACGGTGTCGGTCCCCATGCCACAAAGTCTGCAGCTGAGGTCCCCGTTATATAACACTATTTTATGCAGGTGATCTTTCACCGGGGTATGACCCGTTAGATAACCTGTAATAATTCTTAGCTCATTCCTACTGATATTCAGTAGTTCTTCGGCCCGTTTTACTCATGTGTCACCTATGAGGTTTTACTGTGTTTCTGCTTTGGAGTGTTCCTCCACTGAAGTATATGTTGGCTTTGTAACCATTTTTGTATTTGCCCTCGGACTACCATCCCTGTGGTCCAAAGAGCTGGTTCTGGTCCAACATATGCTGTTGCTGAACCTCTTCTCGCGAGTCCATCAGCTTGTTCATTTCCAGAAATACCGTTATGTCCCGCCACCCACACTAATCTCACTTTAATGTGGTATGCATTTAGTTCTTCCTGGCATTCTTTTATCAGTCTGGATGTTACCTTGTGGATGTTAAAGCTGCAAGGGCTGCCTGGCTATCAGCTAGTATGTTTATCCTGTGAGTGTCAGTCCTATGTTTGTTAATTCTTACACATTCTAGGATAGCATAAATCTCTGCCTGAAATACAGAGTTGCCTATACTTATGGTGGATTTAAATGTAGGTATGTTTGATTGCATATACTGATAAATTCCATACACATTTTTTACATCTAAGTAAATAATTTTTTCAATCTTCTATTTTAATGAAAAACTTGTAACAATCATATAAATGTACCAATTTTATTCAATAATTCAATTGTCGTGAAAGTAGGTGAACAGGAAGGACGATCTGTGACGTACTAAAATTTCTCGTTTCCATGAAATTGTTCTGGTAGAAGTAGGTTAATAAAATTTCACCTTCCAATTTTCCTATCACGGTTAAATATTGTAAATATATACATAAAAATGAAGGTGGTTTTATTTTTATCATTATTAGTTTCAATATACAATAAATAACCTCGTACTTGAAAAAATCTGTCTCAATTTGCATACTCTTAAATATTCTAGTGGGTTTTGAGATAGAAATTGACGATATTAAATTTTCATTCAAGTGGATGAATCCTTAAATAAAACTTTTTTACCCGCTGTAGACGCAATTTAAAAGTTTAAGTATATAAATCCAAGTACCTACATCTCATTCAACTTGAGAGGGTTTCTGCGAAATATAAGTTTTTAAATGATACAGATTTGTTAATTTCATTTCGAATGTGAGGCAAAAGATCTCTGAGACTTTATTTGAATTAACAGAGATGGAAATTTTACTGCGGAATATTTCCAATCTTACAGAGCGGGAAACACGTAAGTATAAAATAAAATTCAACAACACGACCAAAAATAGCATTTTCATTGCATTATTTGTAATTTTTTTGGTACATCCTGTATCTATGACACAAATTCGTTACGGAACTAAGCAACAAGAAGGGATGGGATCCAAATACCATTACCAGACTTGGAAATAATGCCATTCAATGGTACACAGACTAAGCAATAGAAGGAACTGGGATAGGAGTGTTCGGGCCAAGAACCAAACACTCTGAAAGCTTGGGGAAAACCCCAAGTATCTTTCAAGCGGAAATCCACGCCATAAGAAAGTGCGCCCAGTTCAATATTGATAAAGGATGCAGAAGACAAAGGATCAACATAATGTCGGATAGCCAAGCAGCCATTAAAGCACTGAGCTCTTGTGTTATCAGTTCCAAAATGGTGTGGGAATACCTAGACAAACAATACAGTCACCTTGCTATGGGTTCCAGGACACACTGGAATAGAAGGGAATACAATATCAGATGGACTAGCAAAGAGGGGTACTGAAATATCTTTCTGGGGGCCTGAACCCTCTTGCGGAATCTGCCCCAATGTAATATTGGAAGAAATAGGTAAAGCCGAGAAAAAGAGAAGATCTGACCATTGGAAAGTTCTAGTAGGGCTTATACAATTAAAGACTCTTCTGGGTGACTACAACCTATTGAGATCAAATGAATGCATAAGTCAAAGTAAAACTGCGCTAAAAGTTTTAACAGGGATCCTAACGGGACATGTCACCTGAATGGGCACCTGAAAAAGCTCAAAATGGTGGAGAAAGAAGAATGCAGATGTTGTGGCATGGAAGAAGAAACCTCCATCCACATACTTTCCAACTGCACAGCACTTCAGAATCGTAGATCATAGCACCTGGGAGATTACTGGATAGAAGAGGAACATTTGCCTAAGTTGAAGCCTGCAGACACTTTAAAATTCCCCCGGGAAATAGGACTAAAGGAGCTACTGGTTTCTGAAACTCTCCTCAGAAACTAAGTAGATGTGAGGGGGCACAATAGATCTTTTAGGTTTCATTTATTATCACCCCAAAATTCATACATACATACATACAAGTATATTTGGGATATGGAAAATACTCGTACACAGCCTGTTATTCATGCGCTCCCAGTTGAACGAGATATCCAAATGGATTGTACTACAATATTATCGGTGGATATATACAAATATGCTGCGACTACTACAAGAGGGTGGCGGTAGTGACGCCGTCGATGTCGCCCTCAGGCGCTGGATAAAATTTCACCGCCTACTCTAGGTCCCGTACCGGTCGGCGCGATGCCCAACGTCGACAGGTTAAGCTAATATTACAACAAATAAATTCGCGAGCTGTGACATTTCTGCATTCTTTTGATTTAGTATGAATTGGGATGAATATCCCCACATTTTAATTTAATCAGATATGAAAGATATCTTTACAAACCTTTTCCGGATCTTTTAATTCTTGAATTAAACTCAATCATTTGAAAATTTATATGCAAGACACACATTTTAAATTCTGTTTGGTCTAGTGGAAGCCATTTCTGAACTTCCAGGTCCTCAGAAAGTCATATTTTCAATGGCTCTCAACATTCGGTTATGATTTTTTAAAAATATATTTTAAAATGTAAGTTATTCCTGTTGAAACTTTGTTGTATCATTCACAATCTTTCTTCAACATCAGTTCTATCGATCACTCCATTTGTTATAATCTAAATAGTCAGTGTTAATTACTTTTTGTTTGACATCCGCTACAATTTTGCGTCTTACAAGCTGAACTAGGTCATTGGTACGCAGCTACATCGTTAGTATTCTCTTAGCAATGCTTCTTAGACCCGACAAATTCATGGTAATTGAAATTAAAATTAAAATTTTCATTTCCAATGCGACTCTGTGCACTTTTTGTGCGATTAGCTCATTTTTCTCTTTGTTCACTACTCAAAAAATGTAATTACAATTCCTGTATAAATTGTAAAGTAAAGCGTGTTTTCAATAGATGCCAAGATAATTACATTATTATAACGACTCACACACTTTTAAACAAGTAGACCGTTCACTAAGAGGGAACATCTACTTCTCGAACTTTATGCCCCGACAGACAATCACACTTCTGAGTTTCTGGTTTCTAATTAGAAGGGACAATATCACTTGCACATCGGGCTTATCGTATTTGCGTCATCTGAGCTGTTACTGTAATTGTAATCAAGTGAATAACTACAAAACCACGTTGGTTTTATGCCAATATGGATTTTTGGTTTGTGGCGAGGCTAGGAGATGTCGCTTTTATCGCAGTCTCAGCATTTTCTTTACTGGGATTGATGTATTAATGTGATTTCAGCGTTATCTCCAGTCCAGTCCAATCCTGTCCAGTTATCTCCTGCATTCAGAGCTTCTGGAAGGATGCTATCTACCCTGTACTGATGAAGCTCCAATACCAATTCATTTTTGTGTCCTTAAAATAATATTTTTGAGTTTAGGCAACTTTGTCATGTGAATTTTATTCGTATGATTATTAATTTGAAAACTATTCCTTAACAAAAAGAAAATCTCTTTAGTTTTCACTAAATTTCCTATTCTTGCTTGACATTATCTATATTGTCTCTAAGTTCCAGCTCAGCCATTTCCTCGATATATATTGAGTAATATTCCTTTTATTTCCAATGGTGAAGAACCTTTTATTGGAAAGATACTTAGAAGTTATTGATCTCAATTTTTTATTGTATTATCAACTTCTTCTACAATTCCGGAGAATGTTGAAAGCAATTTGTGTTAGTAGACTGTTGAAATGTCATTATTTCATATTTCTCTTTTGTTAACTAAGGCCCAGTACAGTAATACGCAGTGGTAGGAAATTTATTATTTTCCGGAGTTTCACAAACTTGATTATTTCAAAAGAAACGTTCTCCTTGGTCGGGAGGCTTTTATATAAGTATGAGATACTTTTCGAATTATATTACTTTGTATCAGTGCAAAATTAACTTGGAGATTTAATCGGAAATTTTATAGGGGATAAATAAAAACATGTTAAATTTACTGAAAGATAGATTTACACTGACGGTTCATTAAGAGGATTTCAAAAATATGCAAATATACAGGGTGTTTCATTAAAAAAAACAACACCGACTATGGCATACTTGCGTGAATCACCCTGTACATTTACATCTATGTTTACGTAACGCACAACTCAATTCAAAAGTTGACGTGTCTCGGCATTTTCTATAATTTTTTAAAATAATGACATGAAGAATTTTATTCCATAAGTGGTTTCCACACTGTATAATATTTGTAGATTTGCTAGAAACATATATATTCATTTATATTTTGAAATAAAAATTTTAAATACGATCTAAAAAGAATACATACTTGCAGTCTACCTTTGGATACTTCAAACTTTTTCTAAATTTCATCACCTCCTCGTCCAAATTAGAATCCTTTCCAGAAATTTCAGACATTTTCCTTTTCCACGCGGTATTTTCGTCCATTTCTTCCTTACAAACGCTGGATTTTCTTTTCGGCATAACTTTATCCACCCAATCCTGTATATCCTCCACAGGAATCTTCAACCAATCCTTCCCCACCAACACTTTCATCGTGTCCCAAAATTCCGTTTCAGCCATTTTAATAAATTATTTATCGTATAGAAATGATTAATTATTGATAATCAAATCGACCAATAAATTGAAACTAGCTCGAAAAAGAGACATTCGTTGTTGATATCGTGCTAAAGAAGTGCTACTTCTATTGAAATCTGATAAACTGATATTATAATAAGGTGTTAAGAGTAGAGGGTAGAGTTGGGATTTTCCATTCTTGTTTTGCGATCAACATTCGAAATAGAGAGGGGCGGCTATATTCCAAGAGAACAAACTGTACACAGTGGATGCAAAAATGGATAAATAACTTTCATAATCAGACCCTGGAGATTGAAGTATTTGATTTTCTCACTCCTCAATTTTTTGGTTGAATCACCTTCAATAATAACGGTCGAATTTATTATTAAATCTCTTCATTTATTATGCACTGATACAAAATAATTCTAAAACATTGTATATTAGACACCAAGGTGGTGAAGACAATTATTCTTGACCGAGCACCGAGGTTTATAAATGTCTTCAACACCTTGGTGTATATACAATTTTTTCCACTACTAGCCAAATTTAGGACAAAAATTGTAAATAATTCATAATCGCACCACGAGAAGCGTTCACTCCGTTGTCTGACTGACAAGTACACTGTCAATTTTCGATATTTTATGAACGTATTCGTTATGTCATCAGTTATTTTTGGCTGAGCGCGAATTTTAAACCATGGCGTCTTTACTCAAATAATGTTATCTTGATAGGTAATTTCAAGCTGCAAATATGTTAAAGACAATCTCCTGGGTATACAAAATTATGTTGCACAAGTTTTTGCAGAACTAGTATCACTGAATTCTCAAAATATTCGAATTTGTCCATAATCGATCTAGGTTGATAATAGAAAAAAATTATCAACCACCAATAGAGAAATTCAACTTCTCAGTTGCCTACAAGAAGCAATAATTGTCAATTTCACAGCTAGTAGTGGAATAGTTAATTACGCAACTAGTTATGAAAAGAGCGATCTTGTTCAACAAGCGTAATATTTGCCAAAACGGGCGCCAGCGAGTTTTGCAAATTACGTGTTTGCGTACAACGTTTTATCTAATTCCGCACTTTTATAATATTTAATAAAATCTTCGATTACAATGGTAATATTAAAGTGGAGTCAAATGGTATTAGAAGTATTGTTACTATGAAGTATTCACCCAGAAAATTGACTTACTTTAATTAACTGTGTCCTTAATAATGTTGTTTCCAGTGGTTATAAATCTTAAAATACTATTGAATTACATTAATGGGGTAATTTTGTCAGTTTAAATAATGAAATAATTGTCAGTTTTGACAATACTAGCAACGTGTGCGGAAAGTGACATTTTTCACACGAGTGGGAAATACGAGTGTGAAAAATCATTTTCGCACGAGTAATGTACTGTATTTTTCCCACGATCACGTGATAATTTCACCAAATAATGTGTAATCAACATCTGACATATTAATACACAAAATGTTACAATTAAAGTCAACATAATTGATTTCAAAATTAACAATAACTATCAATAGTGACAAAAATTCAAGTAGTTCAACTATATAATATAGGTAGGTCATTACAATTATTAATTGGTTGGATAATTATAGAAATTGAAAGTGAAATTATTATTGTTCATCATACTTCATACATACTTGAATACCTTTCAAGATGATTACATTTTTTTACTGTTATAACAGGTGATTTGGATTAGTTGGTACAACATCGGATTTCTGACGAAGAGTACTCGGGTTCGATCCTCGACCACGCCCTATTTTTTCTTTAATCAAGAAAATGACAAAAATTTCACTTTTCAAATAGATCGCTTCAAATTTAGATATTACATAGGTAAATCTAATTAAAAATTATATATTCGACAGATTGCCAGTGATCAATCTTAAGAATAAGTCATTTGACAGCTTTTTTATCAGTACAAGTACGTAAATAAGTTTTTTTCGTGTAACCGGACGCAAAACAAGCATTTTGCAGCCGCAACAGAGGCCGCAAAATGATATTTTGCGGCCGTTACCCAGAGTGACGACCGACAAAAATTTTTACGGCCGTTCCCATAGTGACTGCCGGCAAACTGAATTTTTACGGCCGTTCCCATAGAGACTGCCGGCAAACTGAACGCCACTACAGCATTTGACATTTCTGAAATATGACAATAACAATGTATTTCGAACCAAAAACTAACTGTCTTTTCTAAAGAGACATAATGTTTATTGAAATTATGTAATTTTCACGGTTGCACGAAAAATATTGTGTATACTATGGCCGCGAAATGTTTTCGCGACCTCGAGATTGTCTTGCCTCGGCCGGAGCGGCCTCGGCGATAATCTCTCTCTCGGAACGCGAAAAAGCATTTTGCGGCCTTAGTATACAAGTAACTATTTCCGTACGCGTATGAATAAAGGCTACTTTTCATAGAATTAGACAGTGCGATATATGTCACTTTCCTATGTGATCGTAGGAAAAATTATTCTTCGAAACTTAAACAGTTACGTAAAGTTTTTACATAACTACTTTTCATAACTGATATATGAAGGTTAAGAAAAATGTGACGTTACCTAACGTCAAGGAGTGACTTAAAGTGTCACATTTGATAGCGGAATTAGATTAAAAATATTATTATATCGGATAACTGTCCTATTCTCTCCTTTTCATCCATCTTTTGATCATCTTCCCTTTCTTATTTCTATTTCCACTGTCAATATGTCCAAATTATTTTTATAATTGTCTGTGCCACTCTATACCAAAGACCAATGAACCCACTTGGCTTGTATTATGTATTGCATGTGAAATTTGCCTTTTGATGTAGACTGTTTTATCCAAAAATGCATTTCAATAGCCACAGAGACAGGCGGATCGATATTCCAAACTGACAGGGTGATTGATTGCATGGCTGCAAATACTAATACTAATTTGGAATAGGTCGAAAGAAGTTTTGAGAACACGAAATTTTGCTTTGTTATATTTTGTATAGTTGAACAAAAATCTAATACATAGTAAGTAGAATGTATTCTTCGTTTAAAAAGTATTGTGGAAAATCCAAATTTCTAGACTTCTTTGTATTAATCACTTCATTTTTCATGTTTGCAGGCTATTTGGAAAAAAAAGATGAATGAAGCTTCAAATTATACAAATTAATTATAAAAACGAAGCTTTAAAATAGCAAAACAATCCCTGCTTTCGTTTCGGCTCTCCCTGTATTGATTACAGCTTCAAAAGACCTCTTATCGTGCGGGTTCAAAGGTCACTAACCATATGTATCAAATCAGAAGACACAGATGTTACCAGAATGTGAGATTACAAATATACCCGGAGAAAATATTGATGTTTGATGTTTTCCTGCACACTGGTAGACTAATTTCAACTTTTTCATTCATTCTCGAAATAATCTATCGGATTAAGTACCATTTTTTTTGCTTGAGGATGCAAATTACCGGAAAATTGCTTCTAGGCCAGACGATAGGGGTAACAACTACAAGAAATTAGCAGTACGGATGATTTTTCTTTTTATAAGTACCTTAAAGTATGTAGAATGATATAAAAAAAAGTTTACCAGTCTATCGATTTCCCAAATTATGAAATATATATACCCCATAGAGAAACCAAGAGTTCCAGCTAATGATTCAGGACCTTTTTCTTAAAATTAAATTATTGAAATCGTAGTAAATCCAAGGAAAATGTAATTAATCAAAATGTACAACACCACAAAGCATGGAATACATCGTCGCAATATTAATTAGAAGGTCCACTACAGCTCGGATATCTTGTTAAGGTTTTCCTTTGACCAAACTTATGTAATATACGGACCTCACTTCATCCAAAGTACATATATTTAGAATAAAGTACATGTTGATTAGACTCTAATTACATGAAAGTTTACTGAGATCTCGATAAATTGTAGAGTGGTTACTTACGCATATTGTATAGAAGGTTTTTCCCACCAGGTGAATACCTTGGGACCAGTGCTTGACTCTTTAACGGAAGCCATGGTGATTATTACACAATACTCACAATTTTAAATTAAACGAAAATTATTAAAAATACCGCGAGGACACACCGAAAATTTTCATTCCCGTTAATTTATTTGACAACAAATAATAAACTGACGTTCTACATTGGTTAGTTTAAATGAAGATCAAAGTTGATCGCAAATTATTATCAAATATTCCTTGTTCTACGTTTGATCTATGATACATCTACAAATAAAATTGATAGCGGACAAGTCGACATCAATAATTTTAAGCTGTTAGAATTAAGGTTAGAAATAGAAACTTATTTATCTAAATTTTTCCAAATGAGCTTTTCTTGTGCTGTTGTGTATTGAATTATTAGCATTATTAAGGATAATTATGTGGAAGAGCTGACAGAGTGAAGACTTTTTACAACTAGTTTAAATTGAATTGAATCCAGAAGGGGTAATTTTTAAATATTTTAATATAATTTTTTGTATTTCAGAAGCAATAATACAGCTAGGTTATGGGTTAGGTTAGAGAATAGAGAGGGAATCATTAAAAAAAAAACCACCTCCTTACTTCTCAGAAATCAGACAACCTGGGACATGCCACAAGACGGTATGATGAAGAAGTATAACTTTTCAAAGAAATTCGTTACGGAATTAAGCAACAAGAAGGAATGGGATCCAAATACCATTACCAAACTTGGAAAGAATGCCATTTAATGGTACACAGACGGCTCAAGAGCAATAGAAAGAACTGGGATAGGAGTGTTCGATCCAGGAACCAACCACTCTGAAAGCTTGGGAAAAAACGTATCTTTCAAGCGGAAATCCACGCCATAAGAAAGTGCGCCCAGTTCAATATTGATAAATGATACAGAATACAAAGGATTATCATAATGTCGGATAGTCAAGCAGCCATTAAAGCACTGAGCTCTTGTGTAATCAGTTCCAAAATGGTGTGGGAATACCTAGACAAACTCAATGAACTAGGCGAGAACAATATAGTCACCTTACTATGGATTCCAGGACACACTGGAATAGAAGGAAATGAAATAGCAGATGAACTAGCGAAGAGGGGGACTGAAATACCTTTCTGGGGGCCTGAACCCTTTTGCGGAATGAGCCCCAATGTAATATTGGAAGAAATAGGTAAAGCCGAGAAAAAGAGAAGATCTGACCATTGGAAAGATCTAGTAGGGCTTATACAATCAAAGCCTCTTCTGGGTGACTACATCCTGTTGAGATCAAATGAATGCATAAGTCAAAGTAGAAGAGTTTTAACAGGGATCCTAACGGGACATCTTCGCCTGAATGGGCACCTGAAAAAGCTCAAAATAGTGGAGGAAGAAGAATGCAGATTTTGTGGCATGGAAGAAGAAACCTCCATCCACATACTTTCCAACTACACAGCACTTCAGAATCCTAGAGCACAGCACCTGGGAGATTACGGGATAGAAGAGGAACATTTACCCAGTTTGAAGCCTGACATCCTGACATCCTAAAATTCCTTCGGGAGCTACTAGTTTCTGGGACTCTCCTCAGAAACTGAGTAGAAGTAAGCGGGCACGATAGATCTTTCAGGTCTCAGTTAATGTCACCCCAAAATACATACATACATACACAGTATACCTAACAAACAGTAGTGCATCTTAGACACGCGGCAAAAGTCGCGCAGATGTGACTGCGCATACTAGACGCCATGTTCTGAGGATAAAATATTTAGACCAATCGAGAAGAAGGAGTATGGTGCATTCTCCTGTCACTGTCTGGTTTGAATCCAACCAATGGAATATGTACATTCGAGCTATTTGACAGTTCTGACTTCTAACATTACTCAGCATGATGAACGAAGAAAGAAGAAAACGTCACGAACGGATGTTAGTTGCATTATTTCTCATTCTATGTGTGAACAGGTGTTTTGTAAATTGTTTTTTGAGTGAGTTTAGTGGGAACATTTAAAAAGTAAAGCCTTATTTTACTGAATATAGATATTTGTGACTTTTTTAATAATCTTTTGCAATGGCAGGACATGTATGTGCAGTGAAAGGCTGTTTTAATAGTAGAGCGAAGACAAACGATAGTTTCTTTTCATTTCCTAAGGATTCACAAAGGTATGTTTCTCTTTGGTGAAAAATTTTGGAACCAGATGTAAGGATGATAAATATTATTATTGATAAGCTGTTTCATTTACTTTCATACCAAATCTCATTGTTTGAATATCTACGAGAGAGGAACACACAACAGTCATATGATGCAGAGTGTTTGAAGTATAGACATAAATAAAGTCATAATATATCAACATTTAACAAACGAAAATTACGAAAAATATCCTCATTTGTTGGATTGTTACAATAAAGACATTCTTAAGTACGAATCTGTCGTTCCCATAACGCTGGCTCCTGACCTGACATTTATTCAGAAAACATGGCCGACAGTTACTTTTAAACTTCAAAGGTACCGCCCTGGAGATGCACTACTGTTTGTTAGGTATACTGTGATACATACATAGGTTATAGGTTATCACTTGATGCTGACAAATGACATTTTTTCTTATAACATGACATTGCTAGGAACTTTTGACCTACTCACTTTATTTATTTTGCTATTGGTGATACTTAAATGCACTATTATTTATATACTATATAGATTAAATGCTTCTCATGAATATTTAGATGTAGATGCTGACACCTCGTAGTGAAAGGAAGAGTTTATGCCATTGCACAAACAAGATGAAACGGAAATCTACCTGTTTATTCAATGAATTACTGAAATATCCAGAAGCAAATCAGAAAAATTCTTGGACCTAAAATGGCTTTCTCTTACAATTTATAACTAGAGATCTAGCTGACCTTTAGCTTTTTATCTATTTACTTATATCTAGATGCTGACACCTAGTAGTGAGACGAACAGTTAATATTATTGCAGAAACAAAATGAGGCAGAAATCTATCCATTTCTTTTATGATTTACTAATATAATATATTGAAAATCAATAAAATAGAAACAAACCTAAAAATTCCTTGGACATAAAATGGATTTAGTTTGAAAGATATTAACAAGTACATTTAGCTGACTTTTTAAATTTATTTTTATTTAAAAAATATCATTATTATTACCTTTATATTTTTGAATTTAAATGCTGACACCTTGTACTGAAAAGAAAAGTTAATATTATCACAGTGATAAAATGAAACAGAAATCTACTCATTTATTCACTGATTCACAGAAATAGTTTTAAAATCATGGGAATACAAATTTTTTGGACATAAAATGGCTTCCAATTAGAAGACATAGTTAGGAGCATCTAGCTGAGCGTTTCAATATTATTTTTCAGAATAGAAGCCTGTGTGAGGAGTGTATGTGAATTTTAAATTTACTGTTTGGACCCTTATCTTGTGAAATCTACTTATACTCATACTCCAAACACGCGTTCAGCAGGAATTGTATGATCGCTCCAGTAACGCTACGTTGGTATGAACGCGACCATTTAATTACTCGTCAGAATGACAGAAGTTACATTTGATGTGATGCCCCTACCTAGCATTTTATTTCAACTAGAAAACTTCTTCATGGTTGTTTTAAAATTATAGTTTTCGTCTGTAGCGAAGGTAAGATTTCGATTGTATGAATGCGACAACCTGCTTTTCATCACTAGATGGAGCAGCTATATCAAGATGAATTTACAAATTATAAATTTATATAAAAATGTAATTGCCTGATGAAAAATTAGCTTGACAAGTACTTTTGGTTGAAAGAAAAATACATTTTTATGAAGTACAAGCTGTTCAAGTTTATTAATTATACAGGGTGGCAATAACAACGATATACGATTTTGTTTATTTCTAAATTTTTTGGTTTGATTTCTAAATTTTTTGGTTTGATTTGGAAATACAATAAATATATTGAAATTCATACAGGGTGTTTCATTGGGAAAGGGAACTTTCTTTCTCGTATTCCACTTTTGTTATTCTGAATGTAGAAGTACATAGTTTCCAGATACATATCCTTATACAGGGTGTTCGGAATATTCGAAACATATCACATTTTTTAGTCGCCTGTACTTGTAAACATACAAACTCATTTGAATTTCTAGGATGCTCTCTAGATGCATTGAATAGATTTCATTTCAAGCTAAAAAATAAAAAAAACCTCTCCGATACCATTGTTAACCCCCGAAACATGCATAAATTATAACTTTGACGTTAAATTTTTGGTAGTAAAATTGTCTGCGGAAAAATAAAAAGGAAATAAGTGGATTCTATTTTTTATACTTTTTCCAATTGTAAAGAGCAATTTCAAAAAAATCTATATACAGGGTGTTGTTTTTAGGAAAGACGAGCTTTGAAATTTTTTGTTAAGCCGGACCTGCATTATCTTTTTTGAGATGCTTTTGTTGGAGTTTCTAGATGATGGTTATAACGTGTACCAAATTTCAAAATAATATACAGGGTAACTCGAAAGTTATGAGGTTCGAAAGAAATAGGATAGATTCATAAAACACCCTCTTCCCAATGAAACACCCTGTATATGGGCAGTGAGAAACAAATCTGTGGCGTGAATTTTCGCAAAATTAAAAGCAGCTAGTGATCTAGTTAATAAGTTAAATACTAATTATGACGTTTTTTTGTGAAATAGTCTTTTTTGTAAGACTCTTGGTCAATTGTAGATTTTTTATGATAAATAACCCGATAAAATTTCAAGCGCCAAAATGCACGTCAACCGAACTTTATTATTCACTTGATTGCCATGCTACTCGGAATATTGAGTGCGTGATGGGAAAATTAAATATGTCGAATATATTACAATTAGTCCTCGCTCACGTTCAGCTTTCCAAGCACATTCATTATTTATGTAATCTACTATTATTATCCCCTTTCTGTTGCTATCAATTTTATATTTGTTGCTGATAATTTTCTCTAACTGTTAATTTAAAAATTTCACATAATTCGAAACTGAGACCGAAAATGTATATAAAGACTGACACGAATCCTATGAATATTTAATATTTGAACACTTAATGATAGACCGTGGAAGACTAAAATAAAAATGTAATAAATGCCTTTTGCGGGTGATTTTCTGTGGGAATAACAACGGCTGGTGGGTAATAGCGTCAATTCATCAATGAATATTTTATTTTTAGCTCATCATTAGGTCTGTTATTTAAAAAGATTTCTCATAATACCAACTTTTCAAATATTAATTTGAAGTATTGAACATAAATTTGTCACTAACGATTTAACCAGAGCAATTCTTAACTCAATACTCTTCTAATCTTATGAAGTAAAATTCTCTCATCTCATCCACTTCTGTCTCTCAGAGAACATCCCAACTAGCAAACTGGAATTCTAAGAGGACTGAATTGTTGTATAACAGTCGAATAGCGTTGTTTTAAGGACTTTTTATTTTTATTAAGCCTTTTGTTGCGATAATTTTGTTTTTTAAAGAAAATTGTTGTATTAAATGATTCTATAGTGACTTTTACAATATATGCTATAACGCATTATACGATCATTTCTTTTAAAAGATATAATACCTTATAAGCAAATTTATACAATATCAAAAATATCATTTTATAAGACTTTTATACCTATTGAATAAGAGTTTTATAATATACTATATAACTAACAGCTACAACATTATAAAATAGTTACCTTAAGCCTGTCTTATTGAAGCTGTATAATGTTGTATAATAAATATTGTATAGCATTCAATTGCATTGCATTATAAAACACTTTTTAGTTGTATAGTGCCTAAATATTCTTCGTTATAAAACATTTATCGTATACTGTTCTATTTTACAATAAAATATTGTTTAAGGCATTTCTTTGGGATAAAATTGTTGTATTAAAAATCGCCATGTTTAAATAAGCAATTCTTGTACCGCTATCGCCGCCATTATGAGCAATTGAGTTGGAAACATGAAACTATATTGAAAAATGAGACTTTATCATTATTTAGAGAAAAATATTGTGGAAGAATATCCATATGAAGTGATAAACTATATAAACTATATTCAATCCCATTTTATAGATCTGACTACATGACACACTATTAAATCATTTTATAGTAGCTGTATAAATGATTATAAAACAGTCGATTAAGAGTTGTATGAATGTGTATCAAACAGTCATATAAGAGTTGTATAAACTTTCAATAGAACTGTTATACAACCAAACAGTTGTAAAAAAGGGCCGTTTTTGGTGGTATAAGGATCATTTAATTATTTTGTAGACCGTTATTAAATTTAAGTATCCTATAAGATATATCTTGTAGCTGTTTATACAAACCTCATAGAATTTAAATTGCTACTTGGGAAACGGCGCCCAACGGAGGGCATAAAAGATTAAATATCCTATTTTAAGGAATTTTGTCGTATGGAAGGGACATATTTTGTTTCTATTCTTAAATGTTCTATAACTTTTGAATTAAAACTTAAAGTTATATAAAATTGTTGCCGTTTCAATAATTTGTGAACTTTTTGATGTGTTTCTGTATAAAAGTATACCAACTAGTTGGGTAGCGGTGTCAAAGGTCGCAAAAATGATTCCCGTGCGCAGTATATAAGAAAACGGTCCTGCCAACAACCCGACCACTACGGTCTGTCTGAATTATTAAAATCAACTACATAAAAATTGAGAAGTTCATTTTCCAGAAACCATCAAGTCGGGCCTTACTGGACGTTTACATTATTAAAAGATGTCGAGGGAAGACGATGCGATGTGTGTACGCTATAGGGAAAAATTACTTCCAGTAAAACTTTAACATTTGCCATTCAGGAAAAGCTTTTGCCGTCTTTTTCTTTGGGCGATCGGCGAAATAATAAAGGAGAACGTGGTGTCGTGTTGCATGTTCACTTTCTTTTCGCTTTTTGGACACCGGACGACATTTCATGATGATAATTTGACAAATTTGTTGGTGCACGAAGTGCATCGAATAGTAATTGTCACTCTATTAATATAGAGGCAAATGGGAAATTGTTAAATTGAATATTTCAAAGAAGAATTTCGAAAATTACGTCAAATATTTTTATACATTTATACATACATACATTTTATACATTTACGTAGCGTCCACAATTCGTCGGTATTCGGCAATTTCAAATGTTAACTCGTTGTTTCAACTTTGCTGAAATACTCATAGAACTGCAAATGAACTTTCCCTCGTATAAGCTTTTTGAAAAGCCAGTTCGGTCGTATACACATTAATCATTTAGCGTTATTCAATTTTTGCCAAATAAGCTTCAACTAACAAAACAAACGCAAACAACCAAAATCCATTGGGGTATAAAAAAAAGTCCATCTACACATATACCTTGTAAAATAAAATAATAGATACATATTCAGTAACGGTCTATTCAATTAGATTAATTAATAATTAAAAATAATAATTGGCTCGGAATCAACGAAAAACGATGTGAAACTTGGCAATGGTAAATTTTAAATTTTTAATGATCATTTTTTAATTAGTCAAACAATACTGTGTGTATTTTAATTGAAATGTTAGCTTTTGCAACTCGGCGTGAAATATTTAGTACCTACCAGACATTCAATGCAATAACAAAAAAAAAATAATTCTACATTTGCCGTTCGTCAATGTCCTTTTAAAAATAATTTTATTCGAATTCGGTTTTATTTTATTATAGGGCTCGTTATATCCGACAGATTTCACATATTTTGGCTAGAAAGAAAAATCGATTCAATTACTGATACTGAATATACAGGATAGTCTTTGAATTTTGGAGAAGTGATAATTATTGGTCTCATCCAGCTCAAGATATTTGGGTTACAACTCCAGTTTTCCCCTGTCAGATTCCTGGATACTAAAAAAGCCTTTTTTGCTTTGTACGAGGATGTATTGATATTTAATTAGCCTAGACCAGCTCCACGCTTAAACAAAATATTGCGTTACCATAGCAACGAACAATAATTCATTAGAAGTGTCAGTGTGAAGTTGAACGTCAAAAAAGTAAACCATAGAGTTACGCAATGAATTAAAAGAAAAAAGATGTCCACCGAAATAGGGTACAAGCATAAATTTTGCTATTGGTGGGAATTGACGCTTTATCAGGTCTCCTAGCACCTTGCATGTCTATTTTATTCAAAAAAATATAAACTTTACTTTTAAAACGACTTTAAAAATCATAAAATTTTAAAGTCCGTCAAAACGCGCTTTACGTCATAAAGATCGCTGCCCCATGGTGTGACGTCATTTGTTTACGTTCTTATTCGTGTATCACGCTCTGAGTTCTTGTGACCTAATTTGTTTCTGAAAGCTTTAAAAATGGATAAAGCCGAAAAAAAAACTTTGTATTCCAAGTATTGCATTGTTCCAGTGTGTAAATCAACGTCTATTAAAACTCCAGACAAAATATTAGTTACTTTGGCGCAAGCAAAAATACACTTAAGAGAAGGGCATTACTTTTGTTTGTAAAGACCATTTTAACGTAAGTACCTACTTCTATGCTGGTAATTTTTATTCTTAATTAGTTGGAGATTATGTACCTATATGTCTAGGAATCAACCATAAAAACATCAGATTCTTACGACCACACATCGAAATATGGTTGGTATATATTATATAAATAGTACATAGTTTAAATCGTACTTACGATAATGCTTTAACTCCTCTTATTTCCTCTGCATTAAAGCAGCAGTTTGACTTCATAAATTCAAGCAGCATAAATGAGTCTACTTTGGGCAAGTTCTCAGTTTGTGCTTTTGCAAAACCTTCGCTAGCCAGATCTTTACTCACAAAATATGAAAGAATCGTCACTGAACACTGAACTAGTAAATAAAATATATTCTTCCAAAAGTTTTAAAATACCCTCGGAAATATCGAATATTTATGACCACTTTCCACTTCACGTTGACTTTTAGAAATAAAAATAAACACACACAAGCAATTAATAGTTGATTAAAATACAATATAAACACACAACTACACATAACCTAATGCAATACCGGCCGTATTGACATAAGTAAACACAAGAGATATGACATCACACGTATCATCGGTAGCGTTCGAAAATCGTCGGGTTGTGGTCGGAAAGTGCATTGAAATTTGAATTTTATTTTAAAATTTGGGAATAATTTCCAATGAAAACTGGTTTATTTTCTATTATTAGTAATTTTTGATATCATATTTACTATTATAAATTAATATCCAAGCAAAATATGAAATATGCGTGTACTCTATGGTGAAAATCGTCAAATTAGAGTATCGAGCCATCATCAAGTACCTGCATTTAAAAGGGTTAAGAGGTAAGCAGATTTACGAAGATATGCTTAATAATGTCCTTCGTCCTCTCCAAGACCTAAGAAATTTCGTGTCCAAAAATCTGCTGGAAAGGTTCTTACTTCAGTTTTTTGGGATTGCCATGGAGTAATCATGATTGATTTTTTGGATAAGGGTAGAACAATAACCGGAGGTTACTATTCGACATTACTGACCACTCTACGGGAAAAAATTAAAGAGAAACGACGCGGAAAGCTATCCAAAGGTGTTTTGTTTTCGCAGAACAACGCCCCTGCACACAAATCTCATGATGCCATGCAAAAAATTCGTGATTTAGGGTTTGAATTACTAGAACACCCCCCTTATTCACCAGATTTGGCTCCGTCCGACTATCATCTCTTTCCTCAACTGAAAAAAGTTGGAAAGGTCGTGAATTTTCTTCCAACGAGGAGGTAAAGAAAGTTGTGGAGGTCTAGTTTGCAGAGCAAGAAGGAACATTTTTTTGAAAGGTCTAGAGACGTTGCAGGTTCGCTGTAATAAATGTATCCAATTAAGAGGAGAATATGTTGAGTAATAAAATATTTTGTCTAGAGTCAAACCTAGATACTTGACTTATTGTCTCCATTCAACCCCATCAAGTTTTGAGGCTGAGTTTTCTTCTCTATCAAGATACTTAGGCGGGTTCCACAGCAAAGCAAGAGTCTGAAAACTGTATTCACTGGTCCTGAACCATTTTTTTGGAACATTGCACACTTACCAAAGCAAGAGCACAGCAAACGCATGATCAAAAGCGAGACTACAAGCTGAATTTTTCCTTCTCTTTGTAGAACAATTCCACATAAAATTTCTCAATATATTGAAGGGTGACACAAGGCAGAAGTGCACTTGAACGCTCTGTACATTCCATTAATTTCAATTTGTTCATGCATGAAATCATTTTCACGAATTAAAAAAAAAACACAATCATAGACTTATTAATTATTAAATCACCATAGTTGTGTGACCGCAGTCCATAAATCTATCCATTTATACTTTGTTTTAACATCTAAATAGATATCCAGTTGCTCATTTTAATAATATAACAGGATACCCGAGCTGCAACACGGAATATGGAAAAAAATATGCAACTAATTGATAGCCAGTCAAAACAAGCCATTGTGGGATATATTAGCTCGATAATAAATGAGCGAAGAACACGCACTTTAGTGTACATCGTTCAGAGGCGTACAATGTAAATAGAAATATGTGAATCGATGATCAATCACATGATTTTAAAGTATTTGGTGACTTAAATTTAGCATACCGTCATAAAATGGTGTTGGTTTTTTAACAGGACATGAAGACTAAATAAACACAAGGAAAACATAAGAGCAACATGCTCATGTTTATGTAGATCCTGTCAAGAATGTCATCACCACATAAATCTTCTACCATGGAAGCCTGACAATACTAAGACTATTATTATTACCGAGAACCAAGATTATTTCGCGAGTGGCTTTGCCCCGAGCAGAATAAGGTGCGAGGTTTATAAATGTTTTTTTTGCGCGATCGATCTTTTTTGTTTATTTACAGCACCGGTTGTCAGGACGGTAGGTTGTGTTTACTGGTTTCTAAGTCTAACACGTCGGTAAGTGATTTACTTACCGTTCAGACGTCGGTAAGTAAATTACTTACCGACGTCTTAGCACTACATACATTTAGGTCGTCCTAAATAATATATTACTTAATTCATTACACAAAAGGAACAAAAAAAAGGTAGAACGTGTCGTGGGACAGACGGTAGGAACTTTAGTTCCTTTTAAACAAAAATTATGTAATACATCTGACGTTATAGATAAACAATTTTCATATTCCTCAGTGGTAGAGTAGAAAGCAAACCAGACTCTCACGCGGTAGACCCGGGTTCGATTCCCCGTGAAGAAGTTTTTTTGTATTGTTTATTTTATTTTCAAATAATTATTCTGCTTAATAATGGCAACTGGTAGAAGTTTGAAATATTTAGCAGAATATTCATTATTATAGATAATGGTACGGTATCCTTCATGAGGGGGTCCGACTGGCAACATCTACTTATAACAGCATCGTATATTTAAAAAGGGAAACCGTAGCATTATACAAATTGGACATTCAAGAACTGTACGTTTACCACAAAAAAATTAGTGGAAACATAGAATTGAATTGTTAAATTTTCAATTTGAAGTTATATTACAGTTTATCAAAATTTTTGTTTTCTAGATTTTTTCTAACTGGGTCGTAGAAAAAATATGCTATTCGACTCGTGTGGATTGTCCATATCGCACTTGAACGATTGAGCACTCCGCCTACGGCGTCGTTCTCAAACTTCGTCCAAGTGCGATATGGCCATCATATCCACACTAGTTGCACAAACTACTATTTCTATCAAAATATGCCCTTTTACATTTAAAAACAACCTGCCTAATGTCAAATCAATTTATCCATCCATTTTAAAGTTATCGAATTAAAACATTCAAGTTTTCAAAATTTCAACACCCTGTATTTCAAGAAGTAAATGTGCTAGACCCCTTAATCCTCATATCATTTTGTCCAATTTTACGAGAGGAATCTACATGCAAACGTTGTAATTACCCTTAACGATCGAGATGCTTATACCATTTTTTGCGCGATCGTATTGAAATAAATTCCGAATAAAATAATTTAAATTTCTTCGAAATGAACGAAATGTCAAAAGTGACATTTATACTTCTCGATCAGTTTAAAATATATTTTGCATTTTGGTGAAATTGTTTTTATGCTATTTATTACTTTTCGACGTAGGAACGGTAAGTAAATCACTTACCGACGTGTTAAACTTAAAAACCAGTAAACACAACCTACCGTCCTGACAACCGATGCTGTAAATAAACAAAAAAGATCAATCGCGCAAAAAAAATTATGGAAATATTAGTAAAAATTTATCCGAACAAATTCAAGCATATAACCAGCACTGCGACTACCAGCTTTGCATAGAATTTTAATATGGCATCGGTGGTTCAGTGGTAAAATGCTCGCCTTCCACGCGGGCGGCCCGGGTTCGATTCTCGGTTGAAGCATATGAATCGCTGCTTCGTAAACGAGAGAGAGAGAGACTCAGAAGAGAGCACACGCACGCAAGTAAGGCACATAACGAAGCAACGTAACATAACGTAACGTAACGGTCAGATCTTTTGCGTCGCGAACCCCTGTCGCTCAAACCTAACCTGACGCAAAGAACTGAAGTTCCAAAAGGAACATTTTCAGACAAAAGTACAAATTAAATAATTTTACTTGTATAAGCGTGGAGTGTCTATAAAATATGGTCAGTATAGATTACGGGTGTTCATTTCTATCCCCTTTCAGTGATTTTTGGTCAGCCTATGTAACCATCAATGCACAGGATGGCTTTATTAACCCGTTATTTATTGGTTATTTATTTAATGACTATCCTGTATTATTGGATTCTGATTTATCAACAATATAATTCCACCAAATGAAGCTTTAACTTGTTTGTATAGTTGGAGCAAGTCGAAAACGAATAACAGCATTGGAGTTATTTATCTCACACGCATTTAGTAGCATGTGAAATTTTCCCCAAGACATAATCAATCAGAAAAGGGGAATAAAGACCAAAAAATTATATTTTCTATGGTAAATCTGGAGTTAACAGAGTTCACAAACCATTATATAAATAGATGTAGGTAAATGTGGCTGGAAATTGCTCCTCGTAGATAAATGCTTGTCCTTCATGGTTGGAAGATGACCCCAGCCAGTAGAAAATATAATCAATCGGTCAAAAAGTCTACAACCGACAGAAAATATTCCCCACCGGCTTACAAGGCGTTTTCTACCGGCTGCACCCTGCCAGAAGTTTGTCTTTACTAGCAAAGTGCAGTTATAAAAATATACATAAAGGAACAAATAAATTCAAACTTAACAATTATAAAACAAATATCAACAAAATATTAACATCTAGGTAAATACATTTATAACCATATTTTCACAAAAATATTAAACATTAACAGCCAGTATCACCACTATTTTACCAACCCCTACTACACTCAAGCTTGAGCATGCAAATATTA
>CAJUYG010000306.1:5004-31870 GCA_910591675.1 Galerucella calmariensis
AATTAATTTTTCAGTTTTTTATCATTGGGTTTAAAAGTTAAGGATGTCGAAAATAAAATATTCATTTTAATTTTTTTATTAAATTATTATATATAATATTATTTATTTGAGGTTATTTGTGTAGCATTTTATTTTCTTATTTGTTTTATATTTCTTATTTCCTGCTATTGTAATGGACCGAATCTCTTTGATATGTGTCAGCTGGTCGGGAAGTGGTGTTGAAAACTATTGTTATTACTATTATTTGTGAAGGATTATTCCTAATAATTATACTATCACTGAAAAATGCCATTACAATTCCACTACAAATATTTGTGACAGTGTTGTGTTGTAACGGAAATGAGAATTGGCAACTTTGCCCATCAAATGCTCAGTAATAATATAACAAGAGAGTGAGAATAAATAGAAAATAATTTGACAGATTTTTTGAAAACTTTTCGACGGCCAATAGTCACGATGAGAGCCCGCAGGGCTCGAGTGGCTATTTCCAAATGACAACAAGTTTGAACAAAATCTGTCGAATTATTTTCTATTTATGGAACTCGCGAGTTATATTTGACTAGATTATTTTTTTATTCAAAAATTTTTACAATAAAAAAGATCAATAAAACTATCATAAAATTATTGAAAAATTTAATTCTTTTCTTTTCATGTTATAAGCCCACTCTTTCAAAATCAATGCCAAAGTAGCTGTTGTAAATTGATCCAGAATATAATTTACTTCTTTGGTGAAGGTCTTAAATTGTCTCCATATATAGACTGATTACTTATTAGAGTATTTTTCGAAGTAGTTTCTAAAATCTTTTTTGTTATTTTATTTCTGCATCAGAAAAGGTACTAAACCGATAATTTTCACCCATTTTATATATCGCCTTGACACAATTAGGAAATTATTTTGACAACTATTTGACACTTGCTAGGCAAATAAAAGCCACAGTGATTATTCCCGAGAATAATCACAAGAGATTTATTTCCACTATAATAATGTAATAATGACATAATTGGTTGAAACTCACCCTTGTGACAAATAAAGAAGCATTTCATTGGTTTTAAGAAACGTCAAAAAATAATCATCCTAAAATTTATGACTATCTAGTAATTGTCAAATTTAACTTTTGACAGAAATTTGAAAAAAAAATTGCGGATTTTCAGTGCTTTTACTGCAATTTTCTTTTTCAAAAGTGCATCATTAAAGAATTTTTTCTTTTCAAAATGATTTATGGTAATAGTGTAGCGTTTTTCTAACAAAAAAATTGTTGTAAAACTCCGAATTTTTTAAAAAGGTTCCACCAAAGAATCTGGTGTATTCTTTGGTTCCACTAAAAAACTAAAACAAGTCAAACGACAGTTAACTAAATAACACAATTTTAAACTGTAAGTACAGTAATATCCACGCCGGCATATTAGCCAACATTAAATAGGTATATAATGTATGTATACCAATACAAATATCATATAGATAAATCGAATTACTTTCAAACATTTCATATATTATACTCAATAGTTTACACACAAAACACTAATCTACAACTATTTATTTTCACAAAGCCAAGTGCACACCCACTTTATTACACATGCATATTTCACTGTGGGTCTGTTTTCACAAGCAACTAATGCAGCATTACCTGTTTAACAAGAGGAAGCAGAGTCTGTTCTATACTACGAGTTTTTATTTCTAAAATGTCAAAATTTGTTGAACCTAATTCTGCCATTTTCTACACTAACTAACATCTTTATTCCGTACATAAATGTTTCTCATACTCTTGCCTTTCTTTAATACATAACCTCGTCATTTTAACATATACCACTGAAAAATCAGCTGTTCGCATGAGACATTCATAAATCTAATTTTCGCCCTAAGTTACACTTTTCGCCATCTATTTAGAGATCACGAAAGATTTGTTAATCGATTCCCACGTGTTTACAACTTCCATCTCCCATCTACAACACTACAACTTCCAAGCCACTGGAAGCCATAGATAACACCTGAAAGCTAAATGATAGTTCATACCAGTAGCCAAGGTAGGCGCTAGTGGTAACCTTGTTCCACAGAACGTATCTCGCTAACAGCCATAGACAACCTAATCAATATAAAGTATTATTCTATGAACCTAATAACCTTAACCTACTCCTACTCTCTAATCAGTACAGATCTCATATTTATCTATGGTTGAGCCCAGTATTTTTTATTAATATTCCTAAAATTCAGTTTTAGGAAGTCATATTAATAAAAACACAAGTAGTTGTTCTTGTTTTGTAAGTTTTTGGAAATACGTTGTATCTCATAATTATATAATAGTTAAAAATAAACCTAACCTAACAAAGTGATGTAATTTTTAGATGGCCCTAGGAATTGGCCGCCTGATAAAAAGATACTGCATTGTTACAGTATTGCCTCTTTTTGTAGCGACCACAATCTACGGTGATTACAGTCGTACACAGATTTACAAAGCTAAAGTATATAAGGAAAATGTTTTATCCAATTATTCCTAAAGGTGTTGCTTGGGGAATCTTACCAGCACTTGGAATGGCTTTCGGATGGTATTTAGATAAACTAGAAACGGAACGCCTTACTATATTTCGCGATAAAAGTGCACTTTATGGTAGAGAACTCAAAGAAGGTGAAAAACCTAGTTGGTAATTGTATAAATATGTTTTATTAATATATATTGGAAGTAGCATTTTGTGTGGTTTATTTTCTAACTCCCAGCAATGTATGGAATACAATGATCCAAAATTTTCGTGTATTATTGGTTTGAAATAATTTTCAATTACATCTTTTTTTTTTCTCGTAAAACAGTATTCAGTGAATGTGTTGATATGTTTATTGTAATATAGAACATTTTTTATTTATATATTAGATGTCTTACAATTAGGGTGATGTTAAAGATTTGAAACAGGTTTTATATACACATACATTTAATTGCACATTTTTCATTAATACTGAAATATGGTAAAATTGGTTAACAACTACATAGATTCTAAAAAAAAAGTACAACTTCTAATACATCTATGTATAAAATCTTGTATAAAAATATTTAATTATAGAATTTTTTCAATTGCACCTTTTTTATTAAAATGTATTGTTTATAAATACATTCATTTGTGATTGCACATTAATACTGAAAAACATTATTTTGAGCATGTTAATAATCTTAGATGCAAAAAAAAATTACAAATATTCTTAATCTACTTTTTTTAGGTTTGTACTTACATAATTATCATTTTCAAAGCAAATGACAGCTATTTAAAATAATAACATCAAATCAATATAAATAAATACTTTAAAAATGGACAAAACAGGTGTGATGTTTATTATTGTACAAAGATTAAACTACAAAATAACAAATATTCTAGATACATTAAATAATTCACATAATTCCTGATCATTCAAAACTGAAAATTCATTTTATACTACTACTACTACCAAAAAAATCAATTATTGTGATACCACAATTGTAATGACAAGCTCTGAGCTTGAAATTTTTTAACCCAAAAAGGTACACATTAATAGCTCAAAAGCAAATTCCGAAGACACCTTACAGATCTTCATGCACTGGATATTTTCAAAATTTTTGACAAAAATAGGTGATATTTTTAAGTTGTAAAATTTAATAAGATGAGGAATTAATATATTCATTTCAATCTTGCTTGTTGGAGTCAACTAATAAAATCTTCTTGTTTATAACTATAGGATTAAGATATCTGCAGCTCCAGCTTACAAAAGGTTTGTTAATATATTGTTAAACAATAGGTACGTTTGAAAAAAATTATTTTTAACTACCCATGTAATTTCTTATAAAGTAAAATGAGATTAAAAACTGCTTCTTAACTCATCACTCCAGTGAATGAAAAGATGAAAATGTATGGAAAGTGCTATTATCTTAAAGTAAATTTGCTTGTTTGTTTTTATTATAAGGTATTTACAAAAAGAATAAAACTAAATTTTTCAACAATCAACAAAATTCTTATGTTATTCAATAAATTAGTATTTTACTGAACTTTGAAGTGATTAAAACGACAAAAAAAAAACGAAATTAGTACATTTTTTGATGAGTGAAAATCCCAAAACATTTTTGCATATTCAGAAAAGCTTGCGTTATGCCTAAAAACGCCTACAATGTTTCTATCACCTGTATTAAACATACATTCAACAACAAATCCACTACAGCAAAAACCTGTTGGCTCTAATTGAAATTTTCATCAGCAGCAGTGGATAGCACATGACTTTCTAAATATAGTGGCAAATATAGTATATATTTATCTAATTTTGATGAATAAAGTGACATTTTTCAAAACTGCCTAGCATTTTTATCAATTGGCACATTTTACCTAACTGGTTACATAATGGAAGATTAATTTCATCACCAATTAATAAAAACAAGACAGAAAAAAAGAAAGTTTAATGTGGCATAGAAAATTAAGGACAACTAGAACTGATAAGGTCCATCTAGAAACTTATGGAACATAGAGAGAGAAGTATACTTTATTGACACTAAAGCATCAACAGGCCATCGACCGAGGTCTTTCAGCCAGTTATAGAATATATTTACTCTTATTTAATGAATTAAGGAAATTATCATTTGAATCGAAATGCCTAGAGTTCAGAGTTTCTGCAGGTAAACAGTCATGTTGGCACTTGAAAGAAAATTAGTTATGATACCTATGTGTTTACACAAAATGACACATTTCATAACTGGTTACTATTATTCCACAAGTACGATTTATTATTATAGGTATACTTCAAACTTCTATTGTATAATTAAATAATACCAACTAGTTTTTTGCTATCCCTATCAGTTTAATAACCACCATTCATGGTTTTTTCTTACAGGTAGGTATGTTTAACATCAGGAGATCTATTTTCCTTATTATTACCATTCATTATTCTAAGTAACTCAAAAGCTTGTCTTTTATTTTCTTCTGTCCATTTTGTTGGTTTTTCAGTTTCACTAGTAACTACCTTTTCGTTATTTTCATATGTGTGAAAAAGTTGCTTTCCTCTCTTATTGTTAGTTTTATGGTAAGTTAGTGATGATTTGTCTGTATCGTCAGAACAGGTAATCCACTCATTGTCTGTAGTTCTAAGGTTGATTCCCTTCTGGGTTTTGGGGTATCTAATAGTTTTTCTTCTATTAAAATCAATGTCTTTTAAGGGACTATGACCTTTAAATTTTATACGTTTTTCAGACAATGTTCTTGTAAACATGACAGGTTTAATTATTTCATTAGCATCAAGTTTTTTGCTTGTAGGAACTATTACTGAATCACCACAACTTACATAGGTTGAATCTAAGTTTTCTTTAAAATTATTTTTTCCCTCAAATATTGTACTCATTCCTACACAGTTGCATTTTGAGTTGGAATTATATTTTACAAATTTCTCATGATTTTCTTTCAATGTATGTTCCATAGCAGCCAGTCTGTTTTCTTTAGATGATAGTTTATGTTCCCTTTCTTGTAATTGTTTTTCTTTTTTTTGTAACATTAATTCCTTATCTCTCAATTTTTTTATCTGGTTTACATATGCATCTTCTGCTTTTTCAGAGAGTGGTGGAGAATCAATAACAGTATCAGAAATTTTTATCAATAGTTTTTGTTTATTCCACTGTGTTGATTTCAATAAAAGTGTGGAATTGCACAATATTTTATCAACATTTTTCTTTAAATCACTACTGTCTTTGATCAAGCTAATAATTAGTGTCAAGAAAGCTTTTGAATACAAATTACTATAGTTTTTCATTTCTTTTTCGAAACTACTTTTCTTGAATTTTATAAGTGTGATTACCTCATAAATTAATACTCCTAATGAGCTTAACTTTGGATTTTTAACTTTTGTCTTATTGCTGTTGAAATCGAAATTAACCATTTTAACATTATAGTTCTCATCAAATAATATATTATTTATATCTATGTTGGTTATAGCTGGAATTGTTTTAACAACTAAAGCTATTTGATAGATTATTTTACATAGAAATTCCTCACATATACGTGACACATCTCTTAAAGCCACATCCATGAGATCTTTAAGTGACCCATGTCTGCAGTATTCAAGAACTAAATAGTACAAATCTGTATCTGTTTCTTGAAAGAAGTCACAGAATTCTAGTAAATTTGGATGTACTTGACATTTTCTTAGTTTAAACTTTTCTTCAAATAAACCAATTTGTAGTTTTGTAAAATGTTGAGGATCAATGATATTCCAAACATAAAATTCACCATTATATTTGTTTTTTACTTTAAAACGTTTTGGCTTGGTTCCTTTTTCTTTGTCAATGATGCTTATTAGCTCATAGTTGTTAGTAGACATCTGAAAAATAGCAGTATAAATTGAAATGTTTATACATATGAATATAGATCATTTTTAAATGTATTTGTACTGACAATGTTTTAATTTTTGCTACAGCAGGAGAGAATGGTTTACATATTTTCTATAATTTTTTTTAGTTGCGCAACGGGTTAAAATTTATTGCATTAGCAAAGCAGGGGGTAGAAGTTATAAGTTATCCAAAGATAGTCAGATTACTAGTGTCTGATTAAATTACCAATGAAATTTTTAATATCATAGTATCTTTTTACGAATATAAGGATTATTTTTTTGAAAACACCACTCATTTCAAAATATACTATAGATACTCACCTTCAACACAGTTTGCTATAACTTCATAAACATATAAACAAAAACAAATAACAAGCCGTTAAATTTTGAATACTCCAACAGTTGACAAATGACTTTCACTTCAGCAACAGAAATAAACAGTAGAATTGACTTTTAATGCTAAGCGATACGCTATCTGGCGGAATAAACTCGCATCAATGTCACGTGACCAGCAAGTGTGATTGCTTTGTATTTATTTACATCCAAGTGTGCATTTGTGTGAGGATTATAGTTGTTTTATAGTGATAAATAGTTTGTTAAAAGTGAAAATGACCAGCAGAGCAAATTGTTGTGTACCTGGATGTAACTCTGTGTACAAAAAAACCCTGATTTGACCTTTCATCATTTTCCAAATGAGGGTCAGAGAGTCGAGAGTATTGGAGAATCTGGAATGACTATGGTTGATAGAAAGAAACTGTGGGAAATCAAATTGAAAAGAGAGTTACCAAACATATGAGAGTTTGCTCTAAACATTTTGTCGAGGACGATTTCATAACTCCTAGTAATTGTAAGTATTTTGTTTTTTATATTAAATGTGGTTGAAATAATTATCTAACAATTTTTCAGGGGGCTATCAGAAACGGTACCTGAAAAAGACTGCTGTACCAAGTAAAAACTTACCTGTGTCCAGTGTTATAACAAAATCAAAAAGTCTGAAGATAGAAGAGAAAAAGAGAAGATAGGTATGAAAAACTTACTGAAAGAAGACAGGTAAGTTCTCTTGCTGGTTATTTTTATTGAAGTCAAAACTAAATAACTATACTTACTAACTATTGGTCATTTCAAATTTTAGGTTAATCAACTCCCTTCCACCTCCAAGGATGACATGATATCGAACTCATTTAGTGACTTTGATGGAGCTAAAGCACTACTGGAGCTTCAACAACATTTGTTGAATGCGAGGATAAAGGTTTTCAGAATTTTCAGGAATACTTTTCCTTTGCATTTGGTACCAATTGTTGATGATATATTCACAATTATTTGTGGTATTGTTAATTTGCAAATATTTATAAATTAAATAATACACAGAAATTTCATATTTTTATTCTATATAGGAAATGTCACACTATTTTTGAGAAATAATAACTATTTTCCTGACTTGATGCATCTTGAAATAATTCTTCTAAAAAAATTGTTGTTGTTAACCAATAGTTTATATAATCCTTAAATATTTCAGAGATAAAAATTAATTTATCAATTAATATATTTATAGTATTCATCGAGGTATTCATGGAAAATCACGATGAATAATAAATACAGTTGTTTATAAACAGATATTGGAAATCTGTTCAGCTCGTGCTTACAATAGTCGTGCTTCTCATACAGTCTCCTTACCTATTCCCACCTCCTCTCTAATAAAAAAATCTATTATATATGATAGTAAAAGATTATTTAATCATTTGCCATTAAACATTAGGAAAATAAATAACAAAATGCATTTTAGGAGAGAGGTAAAAAGATTGTTGACATCAAGTGACTACTATAAAGTTTCGGAGAACTATGTCAATTCTTTTGCATAGTGTTATGTTTGCTTAGGATTTAGTAATTTACATATTATATTGTTGTTTTTTGTATCTTGTATAAATATTTTAAATCTTGTTGTTATAGATTTATCTTTAAAATTAATTTGTTGGTCTAATTGTTCTTAGGTTATGATGCTTTAATTATAAGTTGTGAATCTTGAATTAATAAATCTATTTTTGACTTTGATATAATCTTGTAGGCATCATTCAATACTTGTTATTTTATTCTTGTGCCTTCTTTTCCATTCCAATGTTCCTTGCTGGCAGCACATGCTTTCTGAAGTGCCTGCATTACAGCTGCAAGTAAATGTCTGTATTTCAACCTTGCAATCTGAAATAACTAAAAATATTCCATTTATTTCATGGGGATCACTTTTCACTGCACTAGTTTGCAAACAATAGGATTTGATCATCCATTTTTGCCCACTTTTTCTCTGACTCCACACACAATAACATGGTTCTCTGCCAGAACAGCTTCACCTTTTACAATGCATCTGCTGTTTGGAGAAGCAGATAAATAATCAAAAATTGAGAACAATGACAGAAACATCTCTTCAGAAAAATATATAACAGATTATCCTGTTCGAAAAAATAAAAAAACTTGCTCAACCACAATAAACTCTTAGGTTATTTACAATGCAATCACACTTGGCGTCAAAAAGCATATGTTTTTCGACAGAATGACAGCGGGGGAAAATTAAGGTTAAAATGTCAATAGAAATGAAGCTTCTAGCACAGAACACCTTAACTTGTTAGGTGTTCTGTTAAGGTGTTCTGTGCTTCTAGCAACCGTTTATCCTAAGCGTAAAGGCACAGAGTACACCATCTAACAAGAGACGAAAGCTTTGTCGGTTCCTTTGAAGTTGGACTCGAACGGAAATACGTCGAGACTTTGACAGATAAACTACATAAAACCACAGAGTACACCATCTAACTAAGGCAGTGACAACCAAACCACAGAGTACTGAGTAACTGACGGGAACGAACGAACGGAAGTGTCGACCATGTGTCGACTTGACACTGACAGATAAACTACATATTTCACGCATGTGCACAGAAAATTGGGATCACGAAAACGGCTTTCATTCGCCTCTTGTTAGATGGTGTACTCTGTGGTAAAGGTATATAATCATGCGCATTGATGTTGGGACAGTACGAAAGCACCCCGGGGACACGCACACTTTTCTTTTTTGAAAACTTATTATAATGACTTTTATCTCATTATAATGACTTTTTCTCATTATAATGACTTTTTTGTCATTAAAATGACTTTTTTCTCATTATAATGGCTTTTTTCTCATTATAATGACTTTTTTCGCACTAGAACTCCATTAGGGTCCAATTCTTTCAATATAAAACACATTTCTGTTTGTAAATTACAAAACCTTGCTGGATGCATTTCAAATGCATCCATCTATAGCCATGTAATTGCACGTACTCAACTTGTTCTGTTATGAAATCCAAAACTTCTGCAGGGTCCTTTCGTAGGACAGAGCTGGGCTGAAGTAATTTTATATTTTCTAGATACGGTTACATCATGGTTACATCATAGAGAAATATAATTTGTCTATGGATTACATTTTGTACATACTAAAATTGAGGGAATATATAGTATATATAGAATGTATAGTATATTGTTAATGTGATATCTAATTTTCACATTGAAGGATATTAATACTGTCCAGGTATACTGCATGAAGATTTAGTATGTACATAATCTGTGAAATGGGATTTGTTACAACTAATCACTAATTACTGCTGCTGACCTGGTACTGAAGCAGTCAACATCTGATATCATGAACATCACCTCATGTATCACTACTTATATACCATAATCTTCCAAGTTTATTTTTTATTTCCATCATTTTAGTTCATCACCAACA
The DNA here is from genome assembly GCA_910591675.1 of Galerucella calmariensis. Taxonomy (NCBI): domain Eukaryota; kingdom Metazoa; phylum Arthropoda; class Insecta; order Coleoptera; family Chrysomelidae; genus Galerucella; species Galerucella calmariensis. The sequence goes on from CAJUYG010000306.1 coordinate 15,069, forward strand.
AAAAACAACGCAACCTACAAAAAGCATTCCGCCTGAACGGTGGTTGAAGTATGAGTTTTCTCAACAAAAAAGGCCAATAGTACTCCGAAGAAATGAAGAAGAGTATAACATTTTTTATTGGTTTTGTCACGGTTTTGTCATTTGTCAATTTTGTTTAGTTGAAGCACGTGTAGAACAGTATATTTCAATTTCTGTATTATGATAAATAATCCTAAATTTAACAATTATCAATTATAATGGGCTTAACGAAGCAATATTTAAGATATATTCCTGCAGGAAATTTCAATATCGTTGCTAGTCAAGCATGTAATGTATGTTTTGTTACTTTAGAAGGACAGGAAGGAAGATTTGTTGCCGTTGGAGCTTGTGAACATATAATTATTTGGGATTTAAGATTAGGAGAAAAGGTAGATTAAAATAATTAGGATATATTAGAAAATATTCAAGAAAAAAAATCAATCAAAAATGTTATTGATTTTAAGTAATGTCAACATATACATTATGTTTTTATTTATTTACTTTATCTATTCAAGGCACAAGTTCTACCTGGTGAAAAATCAGTGGTAACCGCAGTAGCTGCTAGTCCAAATAAACGTCACTTGGCTGCAGGGTATTCTGATGGAAACATCCAAATCTATGATCTTAAATCTGCTGAGGTTATCACCATTTTCTCTGGACATAAATCAGAAGTAATCACATTAATATATGACAATTTTGGTCACAAATTAGCATCTGGATCTAGGGTGAGTATCCATATGAAATAAAAAATCACAGCATTTTAGCTCTTAATTAGTAATACATATTTGAAGTGTCAACTTAACTTTTATAGGATACTGATATCATAACTTGGGATACTGTTGCCGAAGTTGGTTTAAGCAGACTATCTGGACACAAAGGTCCAATCACTCAATTACAGTTTATGAAAGATCACTCAATTTTGGTTTCAAGTTCAAAAGATAGTTTTGTTAAATTTTGGGATTTAGACACCCAACATTGTTTTAAAACTTTAACAGGACACCAAACTGAAGTAAGTATTTCAAGAAAAAAATCTTAATTTTCCCCCTAATGATGATGTAAATATAATATTTTACGAGGTAGGTACTTAAACATTTTTTATTAATAAGTGACATGATTTTTCTTTATAACTTGAAAAATATCCTTTTAAATAGTCTCAGATGCTAGTAGCTACTTCAGTCCTTCAAAATAGGTGAGTATGATAGATTTTTTTGCAAAATCAGTCAAAAACTTTTGTCTCTATATAAGCAATATTGAATGAAAAATGTTTCAGTAGAAATTATTCATTATGATTCATTTAAATGTTATATTAATTTTTTAGGTGTGGTCTATATCATTGATGAAAGATGACCAGTACCTAGTAACTGGTTGTGGAGATGCAGAATTAAGAGTTTATAAACTTTCTTTTCGGGATCCTGATAGTGAAAATAAAAATCCCTTAGAAAATTTATCAACAAAATTAGAACTCACATCACTAGACGATTCAGATGATTTTTCTGTAAGTTGTTATTTCAAAAAGTTTAAACTGTGATGTTTTCTCAATGTTGATCATTAGTGGTGTATAAATGATAATGGGGAGTCATGTTTTTATTTTCACAAGGTTTTGAATTGAAAATTTAATTTTTGAATGATTTAAATACACTGCCAAGTATAAAACTGGGGTCACCCAGTAATTTTAAGATACTGGAGAAATTTTAACTTTTTTCTGATTTATCCATAGTTTACTAATGGATTGCTTGAGAGAGAGGGGATATTAGATTATTTTATAAATTTTACTTTAACCATTATTAGTTTCTGTTCACGTATTTACAGTTAGTTTTTATTTTGGTTGGTGTTAGATGTGATGTAAACCTCTTGAATAACTGAGGTTTTATTAATCACAAAACTAGTGAATAACAAGAATATCATAAAACGTTATTCAGACATTTGATATTTTTCGTAAATTAATAGGTTTGTACAGGCAAATACACATATAATATAATTTACTAATTTACTTACATCAAAATGATCTTCACAACAATAGTAATTAGTTGTATGTATGTTTATATTTTCTTCTAGTAGCCTCAAACCAAGATTTATATGATATTGAAATTATTTTAACTCTAACTTCCTGTATAATTACAGTTGGTGTCTGTTTGACAAACTGAGACTCTTTGTCATTATGCAACAAGTTATTGAAGCATAACCTGATTATTTTGAAGTACGTATTATATTTGATACGATGATTTAGTGAATATCAACAATTTATTAATTTACTTACAAATTGGTACAATGAATTGACTCATTTTTTATAAATTCAAAATTTGGCGGACCTGTTAGTTTGTGTATTGTTGATTGGTAGAGCTACTATGTATAATCAGGTATTATCAAAATTATACAAGGCAACTTAACTAAATTGGTTGAAAATTATACGAAAAAAAATAATCAGAAAATGGCTAATTCATGTTCAGGTTTGTGATGTATCTGTAGTGAAAGTTGTAATCCTTGATTTCCAGCTTTCTCCTGAAATATTCGTTGCGAAAAAATTAATTTTTACATCACCCCATTACTAATTCTAAATAAGTTTTTATCATCTGTCAAATTAAAGAGTAAATCTTGAATTTAACTTGATCCTTTCAATATTCTTTTAAACATCAGAAAATGCTCCAAATTGGAATCAGAGGATGAAATATATGCACTCCTTGTTAAATATTTTAGCATCCCCTACAATGTCATAAAGCAGGTACTCTTTTGAGAGGTGGACGAGGAAGAGTTTTATCAATGTATAGTGATGTTAGTGGACATATACTAGGATGTCATGGTACAGATATGCAAATAGAACTATTCCAATTTTTATATGAGGAAGATGCCAAATTAAGACTCAAGAAAAGATTGAAAAAAGAAAAGAAAAAGGCCAAGTATGTTTGTAATAGTGGTGTCTTGAGGATTTCATTAAGTTAATGTTTATTTTAGATCCGATGAAAGTATGGAAACTGATCCAGTAGATGTGAGTGATTTAAACACCCAACTCAGCTTATGTGATGAAGTCAAAAGATTGCCATCAATCAAACTTTCTGACAAACCAAAAAGTTTTCATTTGGTCCTTGGTAATGGTGGAGAATTACGTATTGCAACCAATCTTACCAATAATATTGTGGAGCTTTATACAATACAATCATCAGCAAAAGATTTAGATCCCAAACGATTGAGAACAATTTTAAATCAAGGACACAGAACTGAAGTACGATCAGTTTGTTTCAGTAGTGACAATTTGGCGATTGCTTCTGGAAGTGCCGAATCGGTGAAATTGTGGAATAGGCCATCTCAAGCTTGCCTAAGAACCGTCAATACGCAGTAAGTATATCAAAGTTTTTCATTTTTTTCGAAATGTAGATTTTGTCGAGGCTACTAATCGTTTAGTTTATTTATATTTATATATTATATTAGCTGTACCTACAATATGGAATATATTCATTTTTCGGTTCTGGTCGACTTCGCGACCCTCGGATTTTTATGTTAATTTCAAATTTTTTTAAAAGATTACCTTAAATAAAGCAGATTGGAACAAAAATCTCGTTGGATCAACCAGTAATTACGATTTTAGTTCAAAAAATGGTACTTTTTCAACACTAATTAATGCTATTTCACGATAAATATTCTCACTTTAAACAGTAGGTAAAGGTTATCTTTAACTAAATGTGAGTCTGTTCCACAAAAAAAAAACAGTAAGAAAATACTTGAATTTTGCCAATTTTTAGAAATATTCGTAAACATAAATATTCTCGTTTAACACTTAAGCTTATAAAATAACACACTAAAATCTTATCTAGATATCCTAGGTTCACAAATTAGGATCAGGTGACACTTACTAACGGCGTTGTCAAATGGTATTTACTTACTATTTATATGCTGAATTAATGATACATTTTAATAGATTACATAAATATATAACAATATAAAATCATTTGCATATATTTTGCATATATTTATAATTATGAAAATTTAAATAATAAACATCCTTAAAATGTAGCGTTATCCTTTCTATTTTACTACATTGTTGATTTTTTTATATATACATGGTCGGGCAAACCTCTGTCGTAGCTTCTATAACTCTCATTGTATATAACATACATATTTATTTAAAAGGTATATGGAAAGGGTAATTAAAATCAAACATTTCAAAATGTTTTTCATGTATACAGGGTGGTCCATTAGTAAACAGGACAAATGACATACTTTTTTTTCAAATGTAACGCCAAACTTTTACATTTTGGGAACCGAAATAGTTAGTACTGTACACTATCAAATTTTCTTTGTAAAATTCCCAGCCATCTCCTTATGCCTTCTCGTGCGTCGGATTGGAGTTCTTCCTGATCCCATGTTTTCCATTCTTTTCTGTCCCTGGCTAATGCCTTCATCTCTCCTAATGACTTTCCTTTGTTCTTTCCAATTTCACAATCTGGTCTATCCATTTCCTCCTGGGTCTTTGTCTTTTTCTTGATATTCCCATTTCCATTACTTTTCTCGCTTTTCTATCTTGCTTCATTTTTACTAGGTGGCCAAACCAGTTCAATTGTTTCTTTTTAATATCTGATATTATTGGGTTTTGATTAGTTATGCTTCTGATTTCTTTGTTCCTTACTTTGTCCCATTTCGTTTTACCTGCTATTCTCCTTAAATATTTCATTTCCATTGCATTTATTTTTGTTTTATGCTTTTTCTGCAGTACCTACCCAGTTCTCACTGGCATAAGTTATAGTTGGTACTGTAAATTTGTTGTATATTTCCATCTTTGTATTCATATCAATGTATTTATGGCTTAGTGATGTTCGATTTAAGGAATAATATAATCTTGTTGATTTATTTGCTGTTATTAAGTTCTGCGTCTATTTTTCCATCTCCCTTCACTATTTTGTCCATAATAATAACAAACAACAGTGGGCTTAAGCTATCACCTTGTTTTATACCTTTTTTCATTGAAAACTCTTCCGATCTTTTTCCCAAAAAATTGAATTTCCATATCCCTTTTTTAAAAACAGCAACTTTATAAGATTTAAAGCTAAAGCTTTAAAATATACAAAGACAAAGGACTGAAGATTTTTTAAGACAGTTTAAAATTTTTACTTTGTACAGGATGGTCTTGAATGAATTTTACATTCCAAGAACTTAAATGGAAGTTATTTCAGTTTTTTCAAATGGAACACCCTGTGTAAATATTCATCAATGGATACTTAAATTTATCTTCTCCAACTTTGCCATTCACTCTCAGTACCTAATTTCCGTCCTTCAAAAGTTATTTGAAAAAACACATTTTTGTTAAAAATCTAAGTAGATAATCGATCAATAGTCTTCATGAACAATGTTTTTGCTTTCAAGATACCAATTTTACATGATTACATGTTTTTAATATTAATAAAAGGCCATTATTAACAACAATTATAGTTTATTTAAAAATTCTCCAGTTTTATTCTATAAAAGGTGCTCGAAATGTCATTTTCTCTTATAATACACATAAATCTACTCGTTCGTTAAATTATGCCGATACGTTCCTTAGCATCTATGGTGTAATAGATCTGAATTGACTGTTTTACAGCTAGAGGAACGTCTTCAAGTTTTCAACCCAAAAGTATGAATGAGTGTATGGGCCTACTTAAATTTTTAACAAAAATGTGTTTTTTTTTTCAGATAACTTTTAAACGAAGGTAATTAAGTAATGAGAGTGAATGGCAAAGTTGGAGGGGATAAATTTAAGTATCCATTGATGAATATTTACACAGGGTGTCCCATTTGAAAAAACTGAAATAACTTCCAATTAAGCTCTCAGAATGTAAAATTCATTCAAGACCATCCTATACAGAATAAAATTTTTAAACTGAGTCTAAAAAAATCTTCAGTCCTTTGTCTTTGTATATTGGTAATTTTGAAACTTTAGCTTTAAATCTTATAAAGTTGCGGTTTTTTAAAAAGGGATATGTAAATTCAAATTTTTGTTTCTAAACTGTTGAAAAAAGTATGGCATTACATTTAAAAAACATTCCGTCATTTGTCCAGTTTACTAATGGACCACCCTGTTTACATGAAGATAATTTTAAAATGTATAATTTTAACTACCCTTTCCATTTATCTTTTAAATAAACATGTAAGTTATATATTATTTTTTTCTTATTCTCTTGCTTCGTATTTAATGATATTCTAGTTACACTTTGATCTGTGTCAGTTGGTCGGGAAGATTAAGTCAGTCAATTTGAGGTGGAGATATGAAGAAAGGGGAAGGGGCATACATATGTATTCCCTTCCCCTTATCGAAAAAGCGTCTAATAATTTGTATTCCACAGAAATGCGAGCTGGGGCGACGTTTCTTATATCTACATACCTTTTATAGTCTTGTATTGTAATTATCACAAAAGTTGTTTTAGCTACTTACCTTAATCAAGTTTTGGTTATATTTCAAACTCATTTTGTATATAAACAGTGTGTGTTACACACACACGACTCTCATTTCTATATTTAACACATTTTCTAGTAATTAACTTCTGGTTAAACACATCAATTACTCTATAAATTATTAGCTTGCCGTTGATATAATTTTAAATTGCAATAATTTACACTAAAAGCTGTACCTACAATAAATCTACTTTTAACGACGACAATACAGGCAGTATTTGATTCCTTAAAACATGCAATTTTTGATTTTTTCACATTAAATAGATTAAATCAATCCACTGCAATTTTTAGCCAGGAGTTTTTTGCATTATTGTTCATTTATTATTTAAAGGTATGTTTTGTCTACCGTATTTGCACCTGGAGATCGCCATCTTCTGGCTGGATTAAAAACGGGTTCATTATTGATTATCGATATTGCAACTGGTGATATTTTAGAAGAAATCCCTGCACATACTACCGAGTTGTGGTCTGTTGGTTTAACTCATGATTTGGTAAGTACTTTAACATAGAATTTCTTAACAGTAGATAAAGTTTACCAAAAATCAATTGCAGAGGCTAAAGAAAGGTGGATTCATGCAAGAAGAAATTAAAACTAAGATTAATTTAAAACTAAAACTAAGAAGATAAAACCATGTTATTTCTTAATTTAAATCTCAATTTCTTAGTTTCTTGCATGAACATCTCCATTACAGGCACATTCTCATGCAAGAATCTAAGAAATTGTGATTTAAATTAAGAAATAACATGATTTTATCTCCTTAGTTTTAGTTTTAAATTAATCTTAGTTTTAATTTCTTCTTGCATGAATCCACCTGAAGTTGTTGTTCCATTTATACAAATTCTTTCATGTTATAAGACGAGTGTTATTGCCTAATCTATGGATCTCTTGAAAAAAATTTGTGGTCCGTTAGTTTTAGGTGCAATTAACTGAATCACATTTTTTTCCTGTCAAAATCTCAATTGATGTACGATTTTTGTAGAGAGGATGCATAACAGGAGGAGGTGATCATACTGTTAAATTTTGGCAGTTTGAACTTATAGTAGATGAAAAAAGTGAATCCAAGTCAAAAGTATTATCTGTCCTTCATACCAAAACTTTGCAGCTAGAAGATACTGTACTTTGTTTGAAAATGTCTCCAAATGGAAAATTCATAGCAGTCGGACTATTAGATTCAACAGTGAAGATATTTTTCGCTGATACACTCAAGGTTAGTAGAAATACCAAAGGAATTTAGAAAATTCTGGTTTATTAAATTTTAAAAAGATACACTTATCGACTTAAAATTCGATCCATTCAAAACAATTATTTATTTAAAAATGCTATCTTTCAAATGGGAAGGCTGATTTATTTGAATTTTTTAGCAACTTTTAGATAAAATACTGTAGTTTTAAGGTTATTATTCTGACATATAAAACTAATTTAGTACTCGCCGCTTATACAGGGAAGAAGTGAAAACAATTTTTTTCTCTACTTTTGAGACACCCTGTAGGTTAATTCTGCTAGTAGATCTGCACATAATTAGCTTTATCAAGAAGACTGATTTGTTTCCAACATTTTGTTTTTTGATTTACCCCAATATCCTAATTTGTTTGTGAAATGTGACAGTTTAAAGAAAATGCAACATTTTAGAAATGGTCATAATCTAAATGACGGTAGAGAATAAACTACAAAATAAGTAGAGTGCTGTGGCCAACTCACAGTATGACAACTGTCAAATATTCGTTACTTGACAATTGCAGTTCAATTATCAAAGGTAATACCACGAGTGCTTCAAATTTTATCGATAATTTTTTCTTTTCCACGAAAACTTGTTTATTTGGCAAAAATATGAAAACAAACCGATTGATGAATGATGATTTTATACGGACTCGTGATTTTATCTAAATTCGGTTTGTTTGAATGTTTTTGCCTCAAATAAACAAGTTTGAGTGATGAAAATAAAAAATTATGTGATAAAATTTGAAGATCGAGTTGTATTTGGGAAGATTATTTTTTTCATCAGTTGTGGAGTGGAATTTTGTATTCAGTGTTCAATATTCTATTGGGTGATGGCACTGAATCGGTTTGTGTTCATTTTTCAATACACTTCGAAGCACTTTTAGTTGTCAATAATGACAAATTCAAAGTAAAATTTTGATGTTTCAATGTAAACAAGGTATTATCGATGAAGAAGCAGAATTATCAGTATAATACCGAATGATGGGCTAGAATAATGTATTGCTATTGGTTAAAACCACCAAAATGTCAGATTTTGACAAGTGAAAAAAATAATCAGTATTTAATTTAACATCATGGTTTTAACACCTACTGATGCAGCACGAGCAGTTGCTCTGGTACAGTACAGGTCTCAGTATTATGCTTCTAGAATATTGGGTGTTACAAGGTGTAGCGTCCAGAGAGCTGTACAACGTTTCAATGAAACTGGTAGTTTTTCGAGACGAAGAGGATCTGGCAGACGACGTTCTACAAATGTTCGAGATGATCGTTTTGTAACATTAAACGTTTTGCGAGAAAGAAATACTACTGCTGTCATGGCTAGAAATCGTTTGGAAGAAGTACGCCAAGTAGCTGTTAACGAAATAACGATTCGAAGGCGATTACGAGAACATGGATTACGCTCAAGTAGACCTGCAACTGGTCCGGAATTACTTAGGAATCACAGAACAGCCCGTCTTCGATTTGCCAGGGAGCATCAACATTGGAATGTCGATGACTGGAGTGAGATTTTATTTTCTGACGAGTCAAGGTTTTGTTTACGTTCTCCAGATGGTCGTGAAAGAATATACCGAAGAAGAGGCGAAAGGTTTGACGAAGCAAATTTTTCCACAAGACTCAGTTATGGAGGAGGATCGGTAATGGTTTGGGGAGGCATAAGCATGGAAGCTCTTACTGATTTAGTCATTGTTGGCGGCGGAGCAATTACAGCTAACCGATATATTCTTGATGTGCTAGATCCACATGTAATTCCATTTGCACCGTTTATGCACGACAACGCTCGACCACATTGCGAGGATTGTATCTCAATATTTGGACGAAACAGAAATTCAAATTATGAACTGGCCATCATGTATCCCAGACCTCAATCCAATTGAGCACGTCTGGGACATGATGGGCAGACGAGTTCGTAACCGAGTTCCTTCTCCAAGTAATTTAAATTTTTTGAGAGATGCTTTGGTCCAAGAATGGGATCAGATTGACCAAATGGAGATTGGACATCTAATATTATTATTAATTTGTAATAATTATTAGTTTATTTGTTGTTTGATTTGTTTATAAAATTATGTATTCTTCTTCTAAAACTGAATAAAAAAATTAAGAATGTTGCATTTTCTTTAAACCGTCACATTTCACAAACAAATTGAGATATTGGGGTAAATAAAAAAACAAAATGTTGGAAACAAATCAGTCTTCTTGATAAAGTTAATTGTGTGCAGATCTACTAGCAGAATTAACCTACAGGGTGTGTGAAAAGTAGAGAAAAAAAGTGTTTTCTTTTCCCCCCTGTATATCCAGCGAATACTGAATTACTTTTAGATGTCCGAATAATAATCTTAAAATTACAGTATTTTATCTAAAAGTTGCTAAAAAATTCAAATAAATCAGCTTCCGTATTTGAAAGTAAGAGCATTTTTAAATAAATCATCATTTTGAATGGATTGAATTGATTGAATCGGTAAGTGTATATCTAGCATACACATTTGTTCCTTAAAGTTAGTTACCATACATTCACAACGCCGTGACACTGCTCTGGTAAGATTTCGGTAACACAATTCCCAGTGGCCATGTCTATTGTCCATTTTGAGACGCCACTTCATCCGGCCATTTTATCCGCCTTTTCGTTGCTCTTATGATCCTTGTGTCTTGGTACCCCATCTACATTAACCTCGGTCTTCTAGTACGTTTAGGGTGAGAATTGACCTCTATGCAATCGAGTGCCTTCACTGCAGTGGTAAATCACCTTCACTTCCCTTCGGCTCGGAAAGTTGTGACTTTCTTTTTTGCACTACCAGCTCTTACACCTACCTCTGACTTGGAGCCGTCCGTATATCAGGCAGTTACAGCCTGTGAGCCATTCTGGAAACTTGCTTTAGTAATCTCCAGTAACAGATATGGCGTTGTTTTGAGATGACTAAACCAACTGTAAATACTTTTATTCACAAACATATATGTAATGCTTTCATTACTAACGTCATTGAAGGTTAGAAAGTGTCATATTACACACCTCTACTTCCCGTCCTGACCCCCACCCTCATCGATCACTTCCGGCCATCTAAAATAATGCGATCGTTAATCTATTTTAGATGAATATTTTTAATATTTAAAAATATAACACATTGATAAATATAATACCTATTTCTGGATGGGTACAATCCATCAATTCTTCATCGAAGGACTTCATCCATCCGACTTTATCTGACATTTATTTATATTGGTGACAGTAGTTGTCAAATGTAATATTTTAGGTGTGTTCAGAACGAAACAAAGATTTATTAATTTTGATCGGGATATGATGGTTGTAAATAAAATAGTATACAAACCTCGGTAGGAAGTTTCATTCCTGTCTCAAGATAATAGCTATACTCGACGCTTCGCGTCTTGGTTAACTATCTAATCTGTCGACAGTAATGTAACTCTTCCCACCTCAGTGTGTAATATACTATTTCTCACTCCCTCATCTGTTTATTTTTATGTTTTAGTCAAAAAAAGGGAAGTTATTTCTGAAAATCCTAGTTTTAATTTCAATTATACGAAATTTGTCTCAAAAATCTAAAGGGAGTGATAGTCTCTTTACATTTTTTAGAACTTTAGTTCTTTACGTTAGGTTGGAGCGAAGCGACAGGGGGTAATTTTCAAAAGATCTGACCGTAACGTTACGTTGCTGCGTTATGTGTGCCTTGGAGCCTCTCTCTCTCTCTCGTTTACGAAGCAGCGATTCATATGCTTCGGCCGGGTATCGAACCCGGGCCGCCCGCGTGGCAGGCGAGCATTCTACCACTGAACCACCGATGTTATATTAAAATTCTATGCAAAGCTGGTATTCGCAGTGCTGGTGATATACTTGAATTTATTCGGATACATTTTTTACTATTATTTCCATAATTTTTTGTAAGATTGATCTTTTTTAGAACTTTAGTTCTTTACGTTAGGTTGGAGCGACCGGGGATCGCGGCGCAAAAGATCTGACCGTTACGTTGCTGCGTTATGTGTTTACGAAGCAGCGATTCATAGGCTAGAGAAAACTGTAATGCCGCCATATATCGATATCTGTGGTTTAAATTTTACACAAAGGTTGATAATATAATAGTATAATAATCGATTGTCGATAATCGATTAGGAGATATACCTTACAGTTACGCACGTCCGTTTTAAACTAAGAAACGCTGGAAAGATTTTAAATTAATCGATAGATTGAAGAAAAAAACCGAGGACAGAATTTTGTAACGAAATAATTCATCTACTACTCTACAACTACAACTTAATGATAATCGATTGGTAATCGATCAATAATAATCGATTAATAATGATCGATCGTTGATCGATGAGAAATCGATTATATATGGATTGTTAAATGAAGTTTCATCCAGAGTAAAATAAATTCTTATATTAATATATGTGTATTTATTTATTGATTCAAAAAATTCGATTATTGCTTAAAAGGAACTAAAGTTCTTACCGCGTATCCCGTGACACGTTCTTCAATTTTTATCTCAAAATAACGCTTAGTCGCCATATCTTTTACTCTAGTTAGTTTCTGAATGTCAGTAATCTTTATTATATAAAAAGGCCAGAACGACCCTAATAAATGGTTAAATTTTTTTTCAGTTCTACTTGTCTCTATATGGACACAAACTACCTGTACTTTGCTTGGATATTTCTTCGGATTCTACTTTGATAGCAACTGGTTCGGCAGATAGGAACGTGAAAATTTGGGGTATGGACTTCGGTGATTGTCACAAGAGCATCTTTGCTCATGACGATTCGATAACGGGGCTTTGCTTCGTACCAAAAACACATTATTTCTTCACTTGTGGAAAGGATGGTAAAGTGAAAGAATGGGACGGTGATACGTATGACAAAATTGTAACATTACAGGTAAATATAAAAATTAATTTAATTTGATCAATAACAATAGAATTTATAATTTCTTACATTAGGGACACATTGGAGAAGCTAGAGGCTTGGCAGTTAGTTCGAATGGTCAGTTTGTTGTATCGTGTGGAGCAGATAGAGTATTAAGGCTGTACCAAAAATCCGATCAAATTTTAGTCTTGGAAGACGAACAAGAAGAAGAAAGGGAACAACAAGAAGAGTTGGCAACGGGAGATCAGACAGTGATTCCGGGACAACCGGGATTACACTTACCGTCCAAGAAAACTATAGGAAGTGAAAAAGCGGTAAGTTAGTAACACTAGCATAAATTTCTTAATTATACAGTGTGGTGATAAAGTGAAGAAAAAGGTTTATCTTTAATTTTGTTCTATGCCCGATGCACAAACAATCAGAGAACAGCTAAGCAATAAAATTTATTTTCGGAATTACTCAGCGTGCTCCAGACTTTACTGCTTTGACGTATAAAAACTATAACTTCAACATTACTTCCAAGAAATTCTGTAGTCATAAGGGAAATATTACCTCTCCTTCCTTTCTTTATATTTTTATGTACTGTATCCTTTTTTTACCATTATCTTTAAGCTCCGACTACACTGCATCGACCAAGTCGATTAGGGCGACCATACTTAGTCGTCAACACCCGTATTCTGGAATATCAAATTACGGTATCGTTTCGATAACGGCAAAGATTACAGAATAAAAATATAAGATGTTTCACTCCAGGGCGGTTTGATTCAAGTTGCTGTCCCAAACGGACGCCGCTCTCATAAATTATGTTTACGACTCGCTTTTGTTGTCAATATCGAGGACTCGCTTTTGTTGTCAATAACGAGACCGGTAGATACCAGATAAGTTCGAAAAGCTTATTTTATTTTAAGCTATACAGGAGTAATTAGAGAAATATATATTTAAATTAATAGGATTCTTTATCACAAAGGTTTATTTTTAAATGTTAATTATTTCGAAAAATGTTCGGAATATGAATTTAAAAAGGTAAGTAAAAAATAAACTTGAATTTTTAAAATGAATAAATTCACAGTTTTTATCCAGCATCTTGGTAATTTTGTGATACTTATTGATAATCTAGCAGATATTTATCACAAATTCAATTAAATATACTCATTAGCCACCAGAATAATGGGGCCACTAATTCTTAAATTTTGATCTTTAAATAACGCGTATTTTTGGGATTGACAAGGTTAAAACAGTAAAAAGAGAAGCAGCTGCAGGATACCTTTATTAAAAAAATTTATAAATGTAAAATACTAAGTTTGGAGTTTGGTTTATGTGTTAAATTTAATCTATTGTCTTTCAAATCTTTCAATATACATTTGAGAGTAAAATATATACGGACTCAGGTATAGAGACTGGCATATTATTTGAAAGGAAATTGATCACATGGATGATGAAAAGAAAATTTAGTAAATTCGTTCAAAAGGAACTGACCAATTCCCCTTTGGTTAGCTATAGAATTGCATTTTTGTGTTTTCTTGCGGAATGCACTTGTTTATGTAATATCCTCATTATAAAAATGAATCTGTAATTTTGTATTAGCAAATATTACAAAATATTTAGTGTTAAGCTTTGCTATTAAAGAAAAAAATATTAATATGACTTTGATAATTTCAACAATTAATTAATAAATTTAAAAAATCTATACAACATAAATATAAAACACGAACAACCAATAAACATCGTTCTAAAATAACAGCGCTCGACCAGCGACGTCCCGTATAATATGCCAAATTAAATGCAAGTAAGGACGTAGCGACGTACTGTACCATCCAAGTCACCAGCGGCATCGGTGCTTTACGCGATAAATTCGAACGAGTGAAACATCTTATATTTTTATTCTGTAATCTTTGATAGCGGTACCGTAATGGCATTCATAACTCAACCAGACGAGAAATACCGGCATGGTTATAAAACGATCTAACACACTATGGTAACATTGTGTCGGTAACTAAATCTGTAACGACAAGTGTCAATATTACTTCAACTTCACACTATAACTGACGTTTGGTTTCGTATTTCTTTGTTTGTTGAAAGTTTATACACTGTAATATTTATAAAATGCGCGGGATTCCTGTAAAAAACTGTCAAGTCAAACGTGAGCTAACTTTTTTACCAAATAAATAGCGTTTATGAAGAATAATAACAGATTCGAAAAGGTCGTTGAAAAATGTCAGTTACACTCTAATTAGTAATCAGTTCTGACAACCAACTGACTTACGCCACTTGCCAAAACGCATAAACTTCAACTCCAGCTGATCGTGGGCCGACCTGTCATAGTCAGGTGTTCTTGAATGATCTATTGTTCTCATATTTTAATAATTCAACTAAGGGTTATTTTCAGTAGTAATAACCCAAGGACATTGATAATTGTTCGAAAAAATTTCATGACAGATTTCGAAAGCTTGTTGCCTACAAACAACAAGCTTGAGAAAGTTGTCATAAAATTTTAGAGCATTTATCAATGTCCGAGGGTTATTCGAATAGAAAGTTTTTTGCTAATTATATTTTCCTCAGTAGTACAACCAAATCGTGACATTTCGAAATATTAAATATTTGAAACTTCAAAATCAAAATAAATCAATATGTGTCCATAGCAACGTGAAAATAGCCCATGGTCTGTTATCAGTGTAATGTTGACATGATTGGGTGAAATTGTTCATATATGTAATCAAAAATGAGGAAATTCGATTGGTGCTTGGAACTGTCAAAAATTTTTCATTATAAACTCTTTAAAGTCACTTTAGCTAAAGTTACTTTAAGAACTCTTCAGTTATCTTTTTTCATAATCAACTTGTTTGGTTACTTTAAGTAAAGTTAGATTTTTTCTTTTTGTGGTGCATAATGGTAAACCTGATTGTATAAATTTCAACAACTGGCTATCTTCACGTTTAAAGTTTTGTCATTTTTTGAAAGAAAATTACAGGTTAGGAGTTAGGAGAAAACGTTTATATTGTTGTTCCCAACTTAAAAAATATAAGCAACGATTAAAATGCAATCCATTGCAAGGAGTGTATCGAAAGATCCTCAAAACGTCGCGAATAAGCGTTTAAGGTGGCCAAACTTCACTAAACAAGAAGAATTCTTAATAATTCCAAAATTCAAACATATTATTGAAAGTAAAGCAACAAGCGGTATACTTCCTAGAGAACGGGTAATTTTTGGACGACGAATTCTAAACACTATGTTTTCTTCTTCATCCGAGCTTGTGGTCATCATGAAGTCAGTCAAAATATCTGAATCTGCCATTACACTTTTTTAAATATTGCAGTACTTATGTTATTCCAAAACACATGGGTGCTTAATGCTGCTTTAACAATAGTAATTTGTTGTAAAGTGACAGGTCTGAATTTTTTATCACTTGTTTCGAAGTTATTACAAATTTAAATGAACTTTTCAGGCTGAAAGCATACTGGAATGTTTGGAAATATGTGAAAAATATAAAGAACAACTAACCGAGCATGAAGCTCTTCAAGCGGCATCTAGTCAAACTTTGCCCATTCCAGTTCCTCCACCTTTAATGCTAGCACTACAAGTTTCCACCCCTGATGATTTTCTTTTAGAAACCATCAAAAGGATCAGACCAAGGTGAGAATTAAATAATAGTTCCCCAATTTTATTATTTATTTAAAATAATTTTAATCGTTTACTCCATTTTCAGTGATCTTGAAGAAGCACTTCTAATATTGCCCTTTTCTTCAGTATGCGAGATTTTACAAACGTTACCAACATTGTTAGCTAGAGGAGATCAAACAGAGCTGGTCTGTAAAATATCGATGTTTCTTCTAAAGTTGCATTATGCCCCAATAGTAGCCAATCATTCTCTTCTTACGACGCTTGAGAAATTATTGAAATTTGGAAATGAAAGGGTGGGAGAATTGAGGGTGAGTACTCCTTTGTAATATTCTAGTGTGCCGTGTGTTCTGTTTCAGCCCCTCTCTTTGCCATTTTATCTACACAGCTCCCGTATTATTTTTGGGAAGAAAACTTCGCTGGAGTTGGAGTTGGAGTGGTTCACCTTGAAGCGGTGATTATCATATTCTTGTAAATGTAATTGTAAAATGAACGTTTGCGGAGAAAACGCCTGTTCTAACTAACTAGCCTCTTCAACACCAGCAGAGATGAGCTCAACGGCGACAGCTTAACAGTTTAACAGACTCAAGTCGTCACTGGAGCAGCCTCCATCGTGTTTTGAATAAACTTGTAACTTATAAGTAGTAATTGCCTAACTCTACGTTCA
>CAJUYG010000306.1:31880-68172 GCA_910591675.1 Galerucella calmariensis
TAGGTGACCGACCAGGGAGCTGGAGGTCTAGGTGACCGACCAGGGAGCTGGAGGTTTAGGTGACCAATCAGAGAGCTGGAGGTCTAGGTGACCAGCCAGGTCGTCGGTAGTTATGGCGACCGTTCTGGTCTAGGTGATCTATCATGCATCACACGAACTTGCTCTTAAGAACGGAACTTTAAATAATACTTTTTAATTTCAGGATTTGGTAGGTTATAACTTCTATGGAATGCGGTTTATTCAAAAAGAAGTCGAAGCAGCCGAAGGTGTACAGCTATTTAGAGACGCATCTCAAGAAAAAACAAAGTCCAATAAAAAACGAAAACAGAGGGAGAAACTTAAAAGGTCAATAATGGTAATGAGTTGAAAGCAAATGTGATATTCGTACAAATAAGGAGAAACATATTTTGTATGTATTAATTTTCCAATATAGGTATTTTTTATTGGTTCAAATATTTTTTTCTACTTCAATAGACAGAGCTCCCGAATATTCATAAAAATAACTGCTATTTCTTATTAGTCAACGATTGTTTGCTATAACATTGATAGTCGTAAACTAAACAATATTTCCATTATTTCTACATGTTGCCATGAATAACTATAAACTAGATATTTCATTGTTTTTGTGAAATCCAATACAAACACTCCTCAATCCCCAATTTATGCGAAAACTCTTGCGAGTCCATTCCATTTACACAAGTATGACAAGGAAAATATGAGAAAAACTGCTTGAAAGAGAGAGAAGAATAATTGTGGGCGTATCTAGTTCATCCGAGGTTCATCATTCATACTTCAGTTTTTCTCATATTTTCCTTGTACTTGTGTAAATGGTATGGACTCGAAAGAGTTTTCGCATACTGTATCTGTCTTGGTTTTTCCTAGATACAATTTAATATAGTTTACTATTATGGCAACATTGACAGTATTAAGTAGGTGAAATCACTAACACTTTCTAATCTTTCACCATCTATCTACTAAGGAGGAGGTAGCAGGGACCAGATCTGGTGCGAAAGAGAAAATGCGAGATGAAGTCGTGCTGCCGAGGAGCTATTGACAACTGTATACCTTCTTTTTTTCTTAATTTCCTTTGGGTTCCTCGCCCCATTTTTCTAATAGAGGTTTGCTGCTTCCAATGCAGTCGTAGTTTATCTTGGTACACTGGGTTCGTTGCATAACGTTTCCAAGCTGTTGAAATGTCATACTTTACGTTTGCAAGTTGAAAAAAATCATCAAAGTTTACGTGTATCTTAAATGGGAAATACTTTAACACTTTGAGAGAGTACTTAGAGTTAATATTAAGAGCTCAAATTTTAAGGGGATTCTTTTTAGAATATATCTAACAAGATTTTGAGTTGGGAGCGAGAATAAAAAAAGAACATCAGTGGGGCACCATAACCTTTATTTATACTTTAAATAAATAAATAGGAAGGGCAGCGAATTTTCGGTCTTTAAAAGCCCACGCTACCCCACTGTTAGTTATATAAATACAGCGTGTCCACGGATGGAGTATCCTATAGGTGAAAAATTTTATTCTTGATAAAAAGTTTTGCTTGTTCTGAAACCCCATAAATGAAATAAAATTCAAGTTTTTCAAAACCCATCTCATTTTATTGCCAGTTTTATGAGAACCTGGAGTCTGACTTTTTGACATTTCTTCACATATTGGCTAATATCTCGGGAACCTTAAGGTTTGCAAGGTTCTACTCTACGCCATTCGATTCAGAATTGAATTTTCTATAAAAAGAGGAATTTTCCTCATCGAAAAACCCTAGATATGGGTTTTAGAATTTTCAGGTTTTGAAAATGTTTCCAAGCCCACACCGAAACATACTAATTCGCGAAGACTCACAATTTTCAAAATTCCTCTTTTTATAGAAAATTAAATTCTAAATCGAATGGCGTAGACTAAAACCTTGCAATCCTCAAGGTTCCCGAGATATTAGCCAATATGTGAAGAAATGTCAAAAAGTCAGACTCCAGGTTTTCATAAAACTGGCCATAAAATGAGACAGGTTTTTGAAAAACTTGAATTTTATTTGATTTTGTGGGGTTTCAGAACAAGCAAAACATTTTTCACGAAATTAATATTTAAAAATTTTGCACCAATAGGATACTCCATCCGTAGACACTGTATAATGTTCCATAAATATTATTCTTTCAATACATTTATATATATTCACTTGATTTCATCGACATACACAAAACTTCAATTAAAAAAAAGGAGAAACTAGAATTTTCAGTAGTAATACTATAATTACTTCAAAATTAATCAGGTTATGCATCGATAACTGGTTGCATAATTACAAAGAGTGTCAGTTTGACAGTTTAAATAATCCGACGGCGAACCGGGAAGATTATTCTGTCAAACTGACATGATTTGTAATTATGCAGGAAGTTTGAGGTCTATAACCGTATTTATTTTGAAGTACGTATTGTATTTGATACGATTATTTATTGAGTAAATATAAAAAATTTATTAATTTAGATACTAATTGGTACAATGGAAGTTACAATCCAAATCGACTCATTTTTTATAAACGTCAGAATTTGACGGTAATGCTACTACTACTACTACTAAATGTACAGGCGAGCCTTGTCCTGGACAACTCAAGCCAAGGTTCTGACACTGAGGCCACTGGCGGGCCCATTGTGCCAATCCTGCTACCTAGTCATCCATGAAGCCGAGCCCTTCAGTAAAGGCCGCAACCTTTTTCATTGGATGCCTGCTTGTGTCTCCAGGAGCCATGACAGTGACTCCGAAGATTCGCCTGCGTAATACAGCCCAGTGTGGACACTCTAAGAGAACATGAACTGACGTTTCATCAGTCATGCTGCAACCCCTACATAGGGAACTTTCCTCTACTCCTAGATTGTAGAGGTGCTTCCTCATACAGCATTGCCCTGTTAGGAGTCCTGCTATCTTCCTTAGCCTACTCCTTGGTAGTTCAGTGGCTGCCCTGGCGTGTCCATCAGTCCATCCCTTCAGTAAAAGTTTGGATTGTCTAGGACCCTGCAGAGCATTCCAATGAGCGAGGTGCTGATTCCTCAGCCACTTCTTCGTCTCCTTGCGTATTCTTTGTTTTGTAAGGCCCAGGGTCGGGCCGCCCGGGCCGCAGAAAGGAGCTGCCGCCCCTTCCGCAGCCAGTGCATCCGCCATCTCGTTGCCTTCAAAACCAGAGTTGGCTGGAATCCATTCTAGCCGCACCACGTTCCGCCTTGCAAGATTAGCAAGTAGTTCTCGACATTCGTTAGCAAGTCCTGAGTCGCTGGTATACCCACTCAGGGCTTTCATTGCTGCCTGACTGTCGGAGTATATGGTTATGCGTCGATCCACATAACCTCTGTCTAGGTTTATCTGCGCACATTCCAAGATAGCATATATCTCGGCCCGATATGCAGATACACCCTCACCCAATGGTACACAAACCTGTGTTCTTGGGTTCCTGGAGTAAATTCCAGCCCCTGCTCTATCACCGGAGCATGAGCCATCTGTGTACCAGACGGTCCCATTATGCTGTGTATTCCTCTCTTTTTCCCAAGACTCTCTATCCCGTATCATGGCCCTATATGGGGTAGCGAAGTAGTACTTACGCAGGCATTCATCAGCCGCTCGAGCCAGAACTGGAATATCTTCCAGGAGCCGGAGCTTCTTGACGTGCCTGCACTCTTCCCCTCTTCGCACGTATCCCAGCCGTTTCAAGCGCAGGAAAGCCCTCCCCGCCTCAGCCTCGATCACATGGTGAAGAGGCCGAAGACCAAGGATCACCTCCATCGCAACAGTTGGTGTAGTTCTCATGCAGCCAGTTGCCCCCAAACTGACCACCCTTTGAAGGCGTGCCAGTTGCGATCTAGCCGTGACCAAGGTTACCCTCGGCCACCAGACCAGAGCCGCATATGTGAGCATAGGCAGCATAATCACTCTATAGAACCATATGATCGTTTCGGGGGTCAGTCCCCACCTCGGACCAATGGCTCTCCTACAGGCCCAATACGTGTTTGTCACCTTGCTTAGGCGACTATCAAGATGAACCTTCCATGTCAGTGATTTATCGGTAATGCTAGTTTGTGTGTTGTATAATGAGGTATAGTTGAAATAATACCCTTCTTGGTGTGCGTCATCGATTGTTAATCTCCTTCTATCACAATACGTTGGAAGAAATGAAAAAAAGGCAGGTCTGTGATTAATCATAATCAAAATATCACAATAATGAACCGTTTGAATGTTTTACAAACGTTAACCCTAATCTTTGACTTACAAAAATTTTATTGGTTCATGTTTACATTACGCGCCAGCGCAATCTATCAATCGGGAGCTCAAAATACTATGAAGGCGTAACTTTCGTAGCGGCAATGTGTCTTACGTCTTTTTTTAATGTCCCACTGACAGTTCTCGTCAGGTCTGTACTTTGCTTTTTATGGTCAATTATTATTTATGATATATCTTATTGTTAAATTTATATAAATAATACAAAAATATGCCTAGATACACGAAAAACATCAGCATTTTGAAAGTTCTGAAATATTCTCAGTTAGAAAAAGATACTGGTAATTATTGATTTCATAGCCTTTTCGAATTTGGCTGAATACGATCCTGATGATTTTATTCATTAAATTTAAGGTTAGCTATATGTCAAAATAGCAAATAAAATAAACGACATGCCGAAAACCCGGATATACGTCACAATCGATGACGCACACCAAGAAGGGTATTATTTCAACTATATATTTCATTCACATTACCCGTCATGGTTAAAGCTGATAATCCCATTCATTCAATCATTTCATCGAGTTTAACCGTGACGTCATTTCCGTTTGGGTACACCTCCCCTACCTGCCGTTGGGTTTACCAGCTCCATAATAGGTAAAGGTGCTTAAAGTTGAACTCGTAGGGCATATAGAATAGTGAGGTATTTTATGTCGTAGAGAAAGTAAGTGTTCTATGGCTGAACTTGAAGATTTGCTTACAAAATAATATAGATAGAGAAATAATATGGAATCATTCAAATTGAAAATTAATGGAGTGGATGTTGAAGTACGAAATACACAGGAAAATGTAAAAATATTACGAAATGGTAAAGATTAGGAGGGTGAAGTATTTTTTAGCAAAACAGGGGTCAGATCATCTATTAAGAACATGGTTGCACCCAACTTAATTTTTTCATATTTAATTTTCATAGACATGAACAATAATTAGGATTACAAACAACAAATCTTTTTTCTCTCGGATTAAAAATAAATGTTAGGTTATATTTACATAACAGTGGCTAGGTTAGAATGAGCAGTGTCGGAGGACAGTGGGACGCACATGGGGTCTGAGGCCCCGAGTGGTCACCTGGATCTACACTGCAATAATAAGACCCATGTTAACGTATTGGAGCAATTACATGTGGACCGAAGGTTCTACAAGCAACGGCCATCCAAAAATTATATCAAATACAGCGAATGGCTTGTTTGAACATCACAGGAGCCATGAGAACAACACCAACTGCAGCAATGGAACTAATTACTGGTCTGACCCCTCTGGACCTACACGTCAAGGAGGTTGCGTTAATGGCCATGGTACGATTGCGCACGGCTGGTGTAAACCCCGAAGTAGGAATGGGCCAATTGAGGTTGAGCCTATGGCAGGAAGCGCTCACTGCGCTACCTCTGCTACAGGCAGCCAACGATGCAATTGAACCCAGGTTTTTGTTTAACAAACCCTACAAAATTCAAATAAAACAGAACACAGAGCCAAATGCTGCAAATGCAATACGCATATATACAGGTGGTTCAAAAATGAAAGAAGGCTCAGGCTGTGGAGTTTACTCGAGAGCACTGAGCCTCAAGATTAAGTGGGGAATGGGAAACAATACCAGCGTGGTTCAAACAGAACTGGCTGGTATCTCAATTGCCACAAAAGAACTAACCAGAAGAGGAATTTCTGGCAAAACCATAATAATTTGCACTAATAGTAGACAAGCCCTATTAGCCTTGAACAGACAACGTGTTATATCGAGGCTAGTACTAGAGTGCCACCAAGATTTAGCTGACGTCTCGGCAGATAACAACATTATCCTGAGGTGGGTTAAAGGGCACGACAGGAGTAAAGGAAATCGCATTGCTGATTCTTTAGCCAGGAAAGCCGCTGGACTAAAAATTCTAGGACCCAGTGACACCTACGGCCTAACGACTTCGACAATTGCGGAACTAGCCAAACGTTACACCCATGCTCACTCCCTTAAGAGATGGGATGGAATCAAAGGATGCAGTTTTGCCATATCCTATGCGAGTGTCCAGAGTTATCGTCAATAAGAGAGTGTGTGTTCGGTGAGTCTTGGCCTACACCTGCCGATATAAGGAGATGTCTCCCAGTGACCTGTCCACCTTCCTGAGGACAGGATGGACAATGACCTAGGAGGACAACTCCTCGGGAGGATGTACAATGGGTCACATGTGGCCTAAGTGCTGTGAGCCTACACACTCACCCTCCCTACTCTACAGAACTTACATAACAGTGGGTAAACCACGGGAAAACGTTAAGTGAAAGAAATAGGATTCCAAAAATGGTTAATGTTGACGTCATTATGACGTAGTTGCCTCCCACCACCTTCACCGAAATACTCTAACCGGGTTTAACGGGGAATGTGAATGAAATATGACTATGATGTCGATGTGGTTACTATGGAAATTGAATTGTAAAATTTTCGATTGGTAGAGCTACACTTGTAAAATTTTTGATTGGTAGAGCTACTCCATGTATAATCAGGTATTATTGAAATTATACGAGATAACTTGACTAAATTGATCGTTCTGATTGGTTGGAAATGATACGAAAAAAATAATCAATAGAATCGTAATTAAGTGTAATATTTTATTGTTTTTTATTTTATTACATATGTGAAAATAGTAAACAAATAAGTATTCTAACATTTGTTCATGAAAATTATATACACGTTTTCTAGACGTAAATTAAAAGGACGCCAAATTTAAAAATCTACACCAAAGTTGTAGTGTAGAAATGTAATACAAAAAAAAAGAAACTTAATATATTACTCATATTAATACTTGAAGTCTGATAATGTATATTTTATGCAACGCCTATGATTTTTTTAATGGAGCAAAATAATGTAGACAATATTCCCAACAACTAATATTTTTGTTTATAAATTCTAAAATTTAAGGATTGATTTTCATATATTTTTTTGCTTTGAGCTATTATTGTCATTTTTTTTTTGTTTTTCCTGTCCAAGTCGGTTAAATAGACGCAGGGAGAGCTTTCCTGACGTTCTCTAGTATGTCTGATGAATCTTCTAAATTTTGTTGATGTTTTATAAAACAAAACAACGCTCACAAAAGAGTAAAGGGTCAAGGTTTTACTTTTTATTAACCGCAGTGTTATTCATCAAAGTAAATGGTGAAAAAAACAAAAAAAGGACGAAGAGCACACATAGAATTCCGAAGTCCACAACTAGGCGCAGGTCCATTGCGATTAATTTTGATGAAACCTGTTTTAAAATGCTCTTCAACACAACTGTCAGTTTTCAGTTGTCATTCACTGAATAGGACAGTGTCAAACAATTGGATGTCTTCAATGAGGGTGTGCGGTTCTACAGATGAGCACTGGCATAGGGAGAATTGGAATCGATACACAACTTTTAAGTTAATAATTAATGGTTGATTAAAAATTATTTCTCAAACACTCAATAACAGAACGGGAGCTTCCCGCGCATGAGTATTTTAAAATTTTCAGTACTTAAACCACTCAAGGACATAGTGCATTTATTTCATCGCTATGCAGTTGTCTTAAAGGTGATATACAAATGGTTATTTAGAGGTTAAATTTTTTTTCCGATTACCCGTAATGACAGCAGTTTTCACCTTATTATGGTAGCTTCTTTTTTCATTTCGACTCTTCTTCAACCTCTTATAACTTCCTTCCTCTATCTTGTCGAGAAGGGAAATTATGCTTTCTTGTTATCGACCTACAAGACTCATGGTGGAGAACAATATAAGTGATAAAAGCCCTCGAACATTTTGCTATGAAATCGCCTATTACACGATCAATTTCGAGGAACTTCTAATCAGTTCAAGTCTCCAACCTCTTCTGCTCTGCATTCTCAAGTCCCGTTAGACATTTAATGCATCAAGGAGATGCAAATAACAAATACATGAACTCCCGTATGATTATAATCATAGTGGAATGTTCTGTGCCCCAAATGAAGGCTGATTTCGAAACCCGCTACAATATTTCACCGAGCCATCGCCTATTAAAAGAATTTTCAGAACTACCAATATCCCTCTATCTTTGGTTGGACGCCTGGACATCACTACGTCCAGCAGCTTCTTTCTAGACATTAACAGTGGA
This sequence comes from Galerucella calmariensis, assembly GCA_910591675.1. Classification (NCBI taxonomy): domain Eukaryota; kingdom Metazoa; phylum Arthropoda; class Insecta; order Coleoptera; family Chrysomelidae; genus Galerucella; species Galerucella calmariensis. The sequence goes on from CAJUYG010000306.1 coordinate 40,228, forward strand.
ACCTACCACACCATTCGATGAATTGAAGAAGTCTTAATCGACCATATATACCTGGCCTAGAGATGTGGACATTCACACGGTTCGTTTGTAAACAATGGATTGGTTTAATTTTTTCACCTGTATGATTAGCCGCTGTTCCTTATGTTATTTGATTTGTTGTGGATAAAGATCAACTTGTTCACCATTGGCTTTATAAAAATTATATTGACTTATGCGTTCATGGTAACCACTACTCTATTGCTTAGTGAGCCGCTCTCCGTTTTTGTTGTATTTATATCAAACAAAAACCATTAATACTACCAAATAACGACTGATTCAGTATTAGCCCCGATTCTTTTCGAAGCTGTTGTGATATTTTAATTGATAAAATATGGGGTACCGCGGCAATAATAATGAAAAATACAAATATACCAATTGAATTTAGTTTAAAAAAATTATAGCCACTTTTATATGAAATAATTTATATTAATTATTAGAACGTTGCACATATATATTTTTCTAAATAAAAAGTTGATATAGAAATTTTATTTTTGTGTCTAAGAAATATTTACCCCATTAAATAATAGCAATAAAGAAAATATGTATATATATTTTGGAAATTTTCATTTGTGTTGCACAAAAAATACTAAGGCTTTGGTTTGGAGCATAATTAATTTACATTTTGTAACTGGCAATTGAATATTGACCAAATACCAAAGTAGCAAACGCCGAAGAAAAAAGCAAAAATACTAAGAATATAATCTATGTTAGAATACTCAAATAATTTAAAATACAATAGTACATTTCTATATAAGAGATTTTTTTGTATATAACAAAAAATGTAGTTTAAAACATATTTAATCGTAAATTTGTTTAAAAGTCCTACCACGCGGCATTATTTTCAATTTCTCTTGTTCTTTTCCACCCCTGCTTCTTGTCTCGTTTTTAAAATTGGTTGACAAAATAAATATGAATTATAGACGCGGAAATGAGCTAACTTCAGGTTAGTTAGCAGTACTGACAATTTCAAAGTTCATAGCCGCACTAAGGGGAGGCAGGGCACTTTATATTCTACCACTTGAAAAAATTGGAGACATTTAGAAACTAGGGCGCCAAAAATGTTTCGCCCTCGGCGCTGGTATTTCTTAGTGTAGCCCTGTCAAAGTTCGATTTAGGTACTTATAATCTTGGTTTGAAATCACGTTAAAGAAATAAAAACAAATAGCTTGAAATTATTAACAATAATTGAGGTAAAATTATTATACAGGCTTAAAGTTAGAGTCGGCAAGGCGGGTTATTTTTAAAGTGGTTAGAACTAAGGTTTAAGAAATTGTAAAAAACATTAAAATAACATATGGATAAAATGGAATATTCTAAATGAGAATTTCATACAAAAAAATATGCTATAACTGACTTTAGGACATAGTATTATCCTTATTCTTCCAGATCATTAATTTTTTTTAAAGATCTGAACAAGGATTTCAATTATTATTCACTGTTTCTTCGAACCAAAATTTCAAAACGACAAGATTGGCATTGGGTTGTACTATTTGATTTATTGAACGAAATATGAAAAATTACTTTTAATAACATGATGGTAAAATTACACCAAAATAATGGTAATTTTTTGATCCCTGTAAAACAATAAATTGGAAATTCATTAAAAAGTTGAGACTGATCATAAAAAAATAAATAAAGGTTCTAAATATTGAAGATTTAATATATAAAGTTGGAATAATAGTGTTTTCAACAATTTTTAAACGTATTTTTGATAAAATATGTCAAAAACTAAAATTTTCATCACATAATTTTCCATTTCAATGTACTATTAGGAAGTAAAAGAGGTTTGCCACTTTGGTATAAAGAAATAATATTCTAAAATAATAATACGAAAAAAATGTTACTTTAATAAATTAGGAACCAAGTGCTTATAAATATTAAATTACATAATTATTGCCAATAATAATAAAATGCTCGGGAGACATTTATTATTGGAATATAATTAATCAGTATCTACATTTATACAAACAGAAGGCAGTTGTCGACAAAACTTTATTGATCAAAAATTACAATAATTCTACTTTTATACGTTTACTCATTAATCATAAAATAAGAACTTTTGTACTTTTTTTTAAGGACACTTGCCGACTGACTGAATCTGGAAAGTAATAACAAGTTAACAATAACGAAGTGTTAGCGAGGCTTGAATCAACAAATACATCCGGGAATGTAGTATATTTTGTTTAGAAGTGGCTATTTTTCCCAAAGCTTAAATATAATACCAAACACTACAATTATTGACAAAAATATATCCACAACCCCTTCATTAATGTAATAAAATTTACTTCGGCAAAAAAATATTTTATTGTTTCAACAATTTAAATACATTTATTTGCCTTTGGCGTTTGATCGACTTCGTATCGTTGGCAAGTGTCTGTACGTGACTTACCCCAACGTTGTCCACGATTCCCCGTTTTTGTACAGACCAAAACCAACTTTTACATGTGCACGTGTGGTTCAATTATTAAATAATTGCCGATACGGAAGGTATCTGAAACAGGAAAAGAATATGGAAGAGAACAGATCCTGAGAAATGGTAAAAGAATCGAATAAGAACACAGTAGAGAATATGAAGAGAAAAAGGGTTTGGGAAAACTGACTTTAAGCAGCGCAGAATTTTCTTAATACAAATGGAATATTGGTACAACATATTTTTTTGAAATAATTCAATTAAATTCAGTCCTGTTTATTTTTTAACTTTACGATTTTTAGATATTGGGGGATGAAAAACATTGTATTGTTCTTAGCAACAGTCAGGATCAACAAAAATCTAATCAATTCATTTGAAAATGTTGATTTTTTATTAGAAATTTATTTTAGTGTTATGATAACTAGTGGTATGATATTAACCTATTAAAATTAAAACAATAAGGTATTAATATATAAATACTGGGTGTCCAAAAAAACTGCAAAATCTAGAACTCATTGAACCCTATCAGAAAATGCTTCCAGAGAAAGCTGGAGCTCTTCAAAAAGGCTCTAACATCGATTTAATTCAAGTAACTTCTAAATGGGTTAAATGAAATCACTATGTACATTTATTCCTAGGAATATTCCCAATCAAACTATATAATACGATTTTTTCAACTCGTTTGGAGTTTTGGGTATTTTTTATCATAATTTTATTGTTTCTTAAAATGTCCACCGTCATGACATGATTTTTAGTGAATTTTGAAATTTTTATAAAAAAATATTCTCGTATCTGAAATCTCTATGGCGAAATATTTTTGAGAAAAATAAATTAAAATGTTTTATATGTCTGGGCATACTTTAACATTGACTAAAATCAATTTCTTAAATATAATAAATGACTGTGGAAAATTTCTTCACATATATTTATTTATTTTGTTTTATTTTCCACAGCTATCTATCACAATTCGGAAGTTTATTTCTTAGTCAATGGAAATGCATGCCCAGGCACATGAACATTTTAAATTGATTTTTATCAAAAATATTTCGCCTTAGAGACTTCAGATGAAAGCATATTTTTTTATAAAAATGTCGAAATTCATTAAATATCATGTCATAACAGAAATATTTAGAGAGACAATAAACTTATGAATAAAAATATCCAATGTCCCTTCCAAACGAGCAGCTCATTCCAGTAATTTGATTTGGAATATTTCAAGAAATAAATGTATATAATGACAAGAATCAGTAAAGTTATTTGAATTAAATCGATGATACTGATCTAGGTGGTTTATGTTAAATCACATAAAATGAGATCTAGATTTGGCAGTTTTTTTTCCTTTTAATAGAGTTCCTGAAATTTTCGGAAGTTTTTATGATTTGGGCATTGGAATTAAAAATGTGTGAGAGGTTTTTTCAATTACATAAAATCAATTAAACAATCTAATTTCCTTCATGGCTGGATTTTACAATATTACAATAAAATCAAAAATGATTTAAAATTGAATATTTAAAAAACCCATCGATAACAAATTTGATTTTTAATCGATTCTTAACAATTGACTAATGAAAAAGAATGGGCAACATTAATTTAAAATCGAAAATAATTCTTTTCAACAGAAAATCGATTTTAATACGTAACTATTCGAAAAATAATTTTAAATTCAAACAATTTTTGACTATAATTATAAATATTTCAATTTAATTAGAAACATGGCCCAAAATACTGTTACACAGATTATTTTCAAATTTTTTATAATAAAAAAGCGATAATTTAGGAAATTCAAAAAATTTACTGACCACACTATACACAATAAATTCAACAAAATCGAAGGGTTCAAAATGAAGCTACTTCACTGTATATATATAGTAACTTCAAATGTACTAAACTGCATTTTATTTTTTATATATTATTAGTCAGGCCTTTCGGAAAACTAGTCACTTCTATTTTTTTAACACAAGTAAAAAAAATGATAATTTAAAATCATTCAATCCGCACAGTTCAAGACATACATAACTGAATTTATACAATTGCATTTATTAAAATACCTCCCAAGAGGTATATATTTACAAAGTTGAATAACTTAGTTCAGACTTATATATATCAGACTTGCTGTACAAATTACACTGTTTCGAATACAGTTTTTGCTTACTACGAGATTAATATTGTCATAGCTAGCAAGGAGTGATTGATTGCTATTGGAAAATTTTGTACCGCTTAAAATATGTGTGTACCTGGTTAATAAGTTTTTTAAAAACAGGTACCACTAGATAGTTAGACTGCAATCTATAAAAAATGATACATTGGAAAGATTCCAAACATTACAATGCTGATAAAAACATTAAACAAAATCCAGCTATGCAGCTCTGTAAGGCGGTCGGTAAAATCCACTTACAGAATTTAAAATGTTCAGTTTTTCTTACTCTACTGAACTGCACATCTGGTTCAGATACAAGATTTAAGGGAATAACTATGTCGTTTGAATAAAGCACATATCAATAACCATATTCTATCAAAGGAATCTATATATGTCAATAAATTTGAAATGTTATAGAATATATTCTGAAAATGCCACATAACCATTTCCAAAAATGAAGTGAATTTCAACAATTAAGATTATGAATAAACATATTCTGCAATTGGACAAATAATTCCGATGCAATTACCAGTAATAATTGATTACACAGTATGAACCTTTTGTAGTGAAAAAAATTATGAAATATCAGTAAAAATTTGAATTTCACTTAGGATCTGATTTCAGCAGTCACACTTATGGTTTGAAGTGATTTAATTGGAGATGTTTATTTGGGGAAACCACAATTTTTCATTTTATATTTATACTGGAAAGACATATAAGCAGCTTTATTCTATTGTTTGTAGTTACATGCTTTCCAAGTATACATAAATTTATTCTACCGTTGATAGAGCTCAAAAAATTGAGGTTTCCGTTTATTAACTTCCAATCTAGAGCTTCTCACCATAGTATTATAGACTATATCATTCCAGATGTGTACAGAGAAAAACAGCAAGCTGTAACTTTCTGTGTGTCACAACTTTTATATATGTGAAAAATCATTGACTTGGAAGAGTGGAGAAAGGCGTAGTAATGGAATATTATGTAAAATTTTGGAACACGTCAATTTCATGACATATTAAAATATACAATTATCTGACAAAAACTATAGTTAGCCTTAGCAGTTCGTTCATTTGATGTCATCTGCTTTACATGGAAAAAAGCAATTTAATTTTAACGACGTCAAATCGGACTTTTGAAGTTGACCATGATTTTTGTATCTTATCACGAGATATATAAATTTGCAAAAATTTACGGTAATTTCAAACGATTCCAAACATTACACCTCAAATGGTTCACACTGTATTATGGCAAAATTATTCATCCAATACCTAAGCAATTTTAAGAAACAGAACTGAGTTTGGTCGTCTCAAATACAATATACTTTTTCATTAGATTGCGGTCTTACTATAAGCCGAAAAAAAATAAAATTGGGTAATGTTACAATAATAAACATTATTTTATTAATATAATTTGGGTGCCAAAGTATTGACATTCATAATTTGCAGAACCTAAAGCTGCACTGTGTATATAAAAATAAAATAAGTTACTTAGCAAAGCTGCATATAACAAAGTGCTATTCACTTCTTTTTTTAACAAAAAAGTTTCATACAAGGTATAAATTTGGTTTATTCACTGTCAATTCACTAATTACAAGTAGTGTGCACTATAAAGCCGATATCACTATAAATTTTTAATAGCGACACAGGGCATAGCATTAAAAATTGAGCGATTCTCAACTTCAGTTAATTGTAAATTGTCTTAATTGACCAACATTGAAGAGGACAAAAATCAACAATTTTCAATTATCTAGAGTTAAAAGTTGTTCAATTTTTAATGGAACGGCCTGGCATAAAAAATAAAGGACAGAAATCCCAAAATATATTTATAATTTTATCAAACATAAAATGAATTGCCAAGTTCTTAGAAACCAATCAAAACAAAAAGAGTTTTTGTTGCTCTAATAAATTAATTGAATCATAATTAAAATTTAGCTTCCAAGAACCATGAGAAATGATTTTACATATAATAAAAAAATAAATAAAAATCCATTGAAACAACTATCCTTTATTGCTAGCTATGCACTAACACGTTATGGTTCGTTCGAAGTAGGTAGTAACGTCGTTACTTGTTGCAGCTCGATTTTACTATCTTGTTCCTTCATATCTCCCCTATCCTGCACTCGAATGGGAAGATCTGTCGAAGGTGAAGGTGGGTTCGTTCGCCATCGAGCACCAAATGTTGGTGTATTTACAGCTGTCGTTCTACTATCTACACAGTCCGTACCAGTCCTACTCGCTTTGGCGCGACGCTTGTAATGTAAATAGACTACAATACACAATATCACTACTGAAAACACAGCTATGGTTGCTCCTCCCGCTATACTTGCTGTTTCTAGCATTTGTTGAGTTGCTGTAACAAAAAAATACAATAAAATAATTCTACAGGTGATAAAAAAAGATAATAGGAAATCGTTTGTAAATAATTAGATCTAAAATTACATACAACCATCCAACTTATGTTAGCTATACATAGTAATGTAGGCAAGTGTCTGTAATAACAAATACCGACAAAAATATCTACAAACAAATACTAGTGCAAAAATTTTAAAGTCAAATCATGCTGAATTACTCTTCATGCATCACTTTTTATTAAAAATAATATTGCCTCAACATTTACCTGTTTTATATACGGATTGATCTACCATAAGTTAGACAGAATATTTTTTATAATGACAAGTTTAGGAAAAAAGCACTACATTTTTCTAGGTATTCTGGCGTCAGTTCATATAATAAGTAAACATGTCTTAATATTTCTGTAGAAATTGAAAACGCAATAGATAAGTATGGTAATTTTTTTACAGGCCATAGCAGGTTCTACATATTCATGACGAATACACACTTAGCGGTTTGTTGGTTGGACCCATTTGTTTCCTTCGTGTCTTTCCTAGATGAGAGAGTGATTATACCGGTACAAATATGTCCATTAATATCAAGTCCTATGGTCGGTAAAAAATGACAATATCTGTATAATTAGTTTATGATAAATATCTTCTGTAAGTTCCTTGTGGCATTATTTATTATTTTTTCTCTTATTTTTTGGGAATGAAACCACAATAATGTTTTTTATTTTTTAATTCGACGTTTCGGTAGCGATCCAGCTACTTTTGTCAAGATTAAATGATGATAAAATAATTTTTTGGTCCCTATCTGACACAACGAAAAAATTATATACAATTTTTTCGTTGTGTCAGATAGGGACCAAAAAATTATTTTATCATCATTATTTATGAAAAATAGTTATATTTATTGTATCTTACTATGGACTGGGACGAAAAGGTTTATTGGTAGAGGACAGAGTTTGAACACGATTCTGCAGGCTTCCATGGAGACATGGTCCATTCGTATTATAAACAAATTTTTTTCTATGACTTTTTAAGAGCACCATAAGCAATTGGGATAAATACAAGCTATACCATAGACTAAGTGCATAAATTAACTGGAATATTGTATATTTCAACTATTCGTGGATTGCTGAGAAATAATTGACAATTTATTAAATTAAGAAGTGACAATGGTAGAGTTATAAAATAGGGGAATGACAAAAGACGGGAATATGAAAAATTTTAACACAGTAATCAGCGTAAGGCAACGGAACAGAACAGTCAAAGAGGCCATCAATGACGTAAAACTCAATAATTTTTCCCAAAAATTGACCACAGGTTTACTCTTTCTAAAATCAATGCGAAGAGAGATATTTTTGGTCCCTTTTATGGCAAACGCAGTATGTCACTGAACAGCTGGTCCGAATTTTATGGAATGTTTTGTGTGTATTCAAGTGGATTCTGGAACGGTTTAGTTTCACAATTGGTCCCGGTAGGTGGCGCTACAATCGGGAATCATATTGAACTTTCCCCCAACAGTTGGTTCGATTCAGTACACATTTTGCATGGGAATTTTTTGATAAGATCATTGAAAAAATTAGTCAAATTCATGAAAACAAATTTATTTGCTCGAGAAATTGGAATTTGGAATACTTCGGTGCAAGCGGAAAGAATGGATAAAATTAAATGTTGCAACACTGACGAGTACCTACCTACATTAAAAAGGAGCCAACTACTTGTGAGAATACAGTAAAAGTAACTATGCATACATCCCCCTATTGAAAAAGTTTTTGGACTTTTTCAAGAAGGGGAAGGAAACAACCTGCTTGCATTCACAGGTGCACGGGACCGGGTATAAATTTCTTGACTGCAATTAAAAGCGTGGCCTGAACTGCGTTGAGGTATATTTTACAAACACGCAACCTGGAATGCTAATCATATGATTTGCAAAGGGCGAAGCTGAGTCAATATAATAAATGCATGTTAAACTGGGGAGTGTAGAAAATGAATCACAAAAATGGAGATACAAGAAAACAATAGATTTCAGAAATGATAAGATAACTGGGTATAAATAAAAGACATTGGATTGAAAAAGTACGTGTTCGTGTCCCTTTCCTTTCTTTATGACGGCATATGTCTAATCAAAAAAACGTCGGCAAGCGGGACGGACAAGATCTTTAACTCTTACAATTAATTTTAACTCCATAATTTCATACCAAAATATTAATAAATTTCGATTTGTAATGCATAATATTGGATATAGTAATTTTGTAGGCAAACACGACGTACCTATAAAATGAATTTCAGATGTTGATACGAGCAGAATGGTCTACATATGTCAAGGTACATCTCAGTTTGCCAAATAAAATGCATGACTTTCTTTTCTCTGAAAAAAAAATCAGTAAATGTTCAAATGAATCTGTTGATATACTAATAATATTCCCAATAATACCAAAAAAAATGTTAAAATCAAAATTATTTTCATTTCAACGGAAAGGTTTATAGCAGTAAAGATGGTTTGATTATGGGCAAGCCTCTCAGTCCCCTATTATCAGAAATTTTCATGGATAATATAGAAAAAATAATTCATAAACACCCCCTTAGTAAAAAATTTGTTTACTGGCACCGATATGTAGATGACATTTTAGCTTGCTTCACTGGTACTACGAGACAATTGGATAACTTCATTACTCACATTAACTCAATACATAAAAATATCAAATTTACAGTAGGAATTGAACAAAATAAATCCATAAACTTTCTAGATCTTACAATTTCAAATATAAATAATAGACATGACTTTTCTATATTTCACAAACCATCACATACAGACATTACAATTCATAATAGTTCAGTCCACCCAATCAGTAATAAATTAGCAGCTTTCAATAGTATGATACATAGCCTTTTAACAGTTCCATTGAATATTGACAATTACAATAAAGAACTAAATATAATAAAACAAATAGCGGTTAATAATAATTACGATCCAAATTTAATTGACAACATCATAAATAAAAAGATACGAAAACATACTCTAGAACAAGTATTTCCTTCTGATAAAAACAAAAATAACCAATTTAAAAGCTTAACTTACTTTGGAAAACCATCCTTAAAAATAAAATTATTTTTAGAACCTTTAGACTTGAATATTTGCTTCAAAACCGACAACAATTTATCCAAATTCATTAAAAACAACAAATCCAAATCTTCAAAACTAAATAAATCAGGAGTTTATAAATTAAAATGTGGTAATGACGACTGTGATAAAATTTATATAGGTAGAACTTTTAGGAATTTTAAAACTAGAATTTCAGAACACAAACGTAGTTATGACAACCAAAAATCAGATTCCAACTATTCAAATCATTTATTAGCAAACCAACACTCTTTCGATACAAATTTTGAAATTTTGCATATAGAACCTAAATCGTTCAAATTAAATCTTTTAGAAGCACTAGAGATAAATAAAAACAAATATTCAGATAATCTTCTTAACGACCAACTTGATATTAACAATTCTATCTTATTAAACCTTTTTACCTAGAAAGGTTCCTGTAGGATTGTTGTGAATGAGTTTCCAGATAAACTTGTTAAATACTTTAGTTAATCCCATATTTAGACAAATTCATTTCATTTCCTTGTAAATAGATTATAATTTTATTGTTAAATATCCGTATCATTTAGTATTAAGGCACTGTATAAATTGAAAATTTCTCATTATACCTCCATTCGTTTGAAAAAGCTACTGTGTTAGTGAAACGCGTCACAACTTTAAGGTTAAATATAATGTAGATTTAACAAAATAAAATTGTTTGATTTCATAATTTAAAAATGTTAGATGTATTCAATTTCTACAAAAATACCACTAAGCAAGGCTATGAATATGGATTCTGCAAAAAAGAACTAAAATTGACTATTTTTATATAAAAAAGAAATTAGTACATGTATGAATTTGAAATATATTTTTAGACTGTTGTTTTAGTTCGACGAACTGGCATTTTTGATTATTTTCCAAACTCATGAACTTTGTACCGAATATTATTATAAATGTTATCAATTTTAGAACTTTCCTTTTCCTACCTTTACCGTTTTAAGAAGCACTGAACAATATAATAAATACTTACGCAAATAGGATCCATCTAAATCTTTATATTCACATCTGGGTCCCATATAACTCTCTGGACATCTGAAAAACACAAAAAACATTTTAGAATATTCATAGTCAGCATCAATTTTTTGCAATAAACACATTTTCACACAAATCAGGTCGTAGTTTCAAGACATTCGGTTTCTAGCTCTTCATTTGGAAACAAATATATTTGATCGTTTATAACTTAACAGCAATGAGTCTAATTATGTTCCTTATTGAGATACGGGACGTTGAAGTGGAAAAAATAAAATAGATTTTTGTGAGTATTTGGATGACATGAAAATTGTATATTCACTAGTTTTAGTAAAGGTAAACATGAAAATATGAAATAATCTGAGTTAACTAGTAGATGTCGCCACATTTTTTTGTCACTCATTAATTCACTTATTTAACTTGGATACCTTTCTCATGTCTGTGTAGGAATGTCATACTTCTTTGATCTTCACAATGTTAAACGTTCTCAAGATATTTTTAATGTGTCAAGAACAGGACGCGAAGCTGTAGCGTCCATTACGCGAACCTGATGCGCACACCTGCGCGGCTACAGCGCGAACCGCGAACTTCATTTGTCTAGTTAATTGTCACCAAAGCCAGGATTCTTCAAATTGTACAAATTTTTCTATAAACCTCTCTGAAGCATCATCCGCCATCGTGAAATTGAAATCACAAGTTGAAATATTATGAGATATACGTAATATTGGTGCACACGTCTAACCACAAGACGCATACGTCTCGCTGTGTTACGTGGCGCGTATGAGCCATAGATTAGTACGGACAGCGTCCGCCGCGCGTCTGACGCTCCTGCTTTGTTCGCAAAGATTTTTGATGATTTTATGATTCTTTTTTTAAATTGGTACCCTCAATAAAAGCAACTGGAGGATAGAGTCAAGATAACTTTACAAATTAATGAAAATTAGCTGGATGTTGTTTAAAAAGTTCTTTTTTTTCTACAATGTGTTGTTATAAGATGGTACTTACTCGCAATTATAGAGAAGGGAGTTCTCGATTCTGACTGTAAAACACGTCGCCCCGTTGAGGCAGTACCACGTCGCATATTCCGGTGGACATGCATACGTGGGGAATGTGATGTTGGGCCGTGGTGTTGGAGCCGGAGGCCTAGGTTTTGGTGTTGTGCGAGAAGAACACGCATCTGTAACAAACATTATATTATTAATGAAAAATATTATTATACAACAAATTTAATGAGTCTGATTTAATTATTCATTACTACAAATTAATTATCAACAAATATTTTTTCGTATAATATCAGTCAAACAAAAGAGCAGCAATTGTACCCTTACCACATTTAACATGTTGAAGCTGTTTTACTTCAAAGGTTTTTAAAATTTCTTATCAGTTGCGGAGCGCACTTGTTCGACTTTTTTACCGGTTCAATTTTATGCAGATCAATTATTAGTATAAGGACTAAATAAGTTGCTGGATTTTTAAGCGCTTTTCAGCAAAATGTTTGTATTTAAAAATTATTGCTGAATTTGAATTATTTTAAAGGCGCGTCTACACTGTGCAGCGATTTTCCGTTGGGTCTACCTATGTGATGGCATCCATTTAGTTTAGTCGCACAATGTTCACAGAACAGGACGATCTCGGTATATATTTATAAAATTAATAATTTTATAGTTCATTCACTTCATTTGAAAGCACATGCTAACTGGCAGACAGTCGAAATCGCAACAGAAGCCGCGAGAGGCCAGTGGATGGGCCATTCTCATTGGCTTCATTCAAAGGAGACCGACACTTCAGCGATTCTCATTGGCACACGGCTGGCTTATTGGCACAAGCCTACGGTTGCGTCTACATCAAATCGGCATAGTGTGGACGCGCCTCAATAATTCGGGTTGCTATAAAAGCGTGTTGTTGAATTTTTTAAAAGATTGTTCCAATTTTTGGGTCTTAATACAGAATGGAAAGTAACACGTTATCTTCTGCAAGTTTCCTGCGGTACACGCATTATTTATAGGAATTCAAACTCCAATTAACAAGAAAGTTGTGTTATAATTTCCCATGCATACGAGTCTTTTATATTTTGCATACAGAGCTGTAGAAAAAAGTGAATAATTTGTTCCAGAAGATGCAGTCACATCTTAAATTCGTTATGGCTTAGGTCGGGACTGTATGTAGGATGGTCCAACAATTCGATGTTTTCTTGTAATAAAAACTTAATTGTTTTTCGAGCTGTCTGGGTATTTGGAGCATCATACTTTGTTTGGGGTAGGTTATTCGAAAATAAGCAATTATCTCCAGTACCAAGCAGTAACAGTTCCTTGATATTGCAGAGGAATTGTCACCACCATCTTTTGGGGACACAGATAACTACTATCATTAGTATTGATTCAAACAGCCGATTGACGCCAATTTATTCTAATTTCTTTCTGTTCTTTCGTCAACTGATCGGGCATCCAACGAGAAACTTATTTTTTTTGCAAATAGTTCTTCATGTGGAATTTTTTTGGAACTTTAGTTCTTTACGTCAGGTTATGTTTGAGCGACCAGTGGTCGCGACGCAAAAGATCTGACCGTTACGTTACGTTATGTTACGTTGCTTCGTTATATGCCTTGCTTGCGTGCTTGTGCTTCTCCTTAGTCTTTCTTTCGTTTACGAAGCAGCGATTCATATGCAAAGCTGGTATTCGCAGTGCTGGTGATCTACTTGAATTTGTTCGGATAAATTTTTACTATTATTTCCATAATTTTTTTTGCGCGATTGATCTTTTTTGTTCATTTCGAAGAAATTTAAATTATTTTATTCGGAATTTATTTCAATTATATCGTACCATTATCTATAATAATGAATATTCTGCTAAATATTTCAAACGTCTACCTGTTGTCGTTATTAATATTAAGCAGAATAATTATTTAAAAATAAAATTAACGATAAAGAAAAACTTCTTCACGGGGAATCGAACCCTGGTCTACCGCGTGAGAGTCTGGTTTGCTCACTACTCGGCTACCGAGGCATGTGCAAATTGTTTATCTATAACGTCAAATGTATTACATAATTTTTGCTTAAAAGGAACTAAAGTTCCTACCGTATGTCCCGCGACACATTCTACCTTTTTATTTTTATAATACGGATTTTCAAAACTATAAAATATATACATACAGGTAAAGCTAATAAAATTGTTTTGTAAAATGAAATATAGATAGAGGAATTTTTTTTATCAAAAGGTACCGATACCGACCACAAGCAGTTTGAAATGCCACCCTCAACATTCACCTGATTTTTTAAGTAGCAATAACTATTTCAAAGTGTCCATTGTACAAGATATAAAAATTACCGTTCTTGACATAAGTATTTGGCAATTTTCTCGATCTAGTGGTTTCTCCAAATAGCATGAATAAACCGTATTAAAGAAGATTGGATTATTTACAATGTTGGTTTGTGTATGAGGCTAATTAAAGGGTATTTTATGCCGGTAGATGCACAAACGTTTGTCGTCAAAATGGATTAGAATTTGGGACATAATCTGGTCGACACTTTTCAGCATTTTGAATGACAGGTATAAAAGTATTATGTGAATGCAAATGCATGCCAAAATCGAAAACCCCTTGGCACAAATAACACCATTATGTCGGTTCGGACCCCGTAAAATTTCGACAATAGAATGGACCACATTTTGTTTCGTCAATCATCAATTCTTGATGTTTGTTGGGTAAATTCGATAATATGTGACTGGATGGTTATTTTTGTGTGCACAGTTCATTTCTCGCATTACAAATAATTGATGTATAAACGTACATAGTTATAAAGGTATTATGTTTAAAGGAGTTTCGGTATATATCACACACGAACTATTTCAATGTTTGTAGAAATAAAATTTAGAAAAAATCCTGAAATTTAAATGGACGACATCATACAAAGCAAACACCAGTATCAACAGTAAATTATTATTTGTCATATTATTCTAAAACTGACCTTATTATAACCCACTATCAATTTTTATTGAGGTTTTTCCCTTATTAAAACTGGATAAGCAGAATTTTGTTTTTGATTGAAAATTAAAATCGAACTTTTTGTATTTGTTGGGAAATTGACCCACAATATTTTTTGTATTCTTATTTCCCAAAAAATAACAAAAAAAAAACTTGAGAGGTGTCAAGGGACACCCGGATGGAACGAAGTTCCTTTCGATTGATTAGTGAAGGAATTGTACGTATACATACACACACCGAAACATTTATATATATATACATATATATATATATGTACTCTGTCTGTCTATTCTTTCATACACGTCATAGATGCGCGGGACTTTGTAAACACAACAACAGAGTGTATCTATATATATATACTCTCTCGACTTCGTAAACACAACAGCGTATAGGTTAGAACACGCACGGCTTGCTAAATACATACGTTCTGAAATTGTAATATTAAAATATGATTTGTTTTTGAATTTATTAAAATTATGACGCGTACACTTGCTAAACACACAAAATGTGGAGATTATAATGCTTTAACTTGGTTAGAACAATAATAAAGAGAGGTTATAGTGCGTACTTGCTAAAAATACAAAAGCATTTATTATTATTATCTGTATATAATCGAACATTGCAGCATGTAATACCTTTCTTCGCATCTATTACACATGAGAGCTCATGGCAGCATGTGTTGAATGCCTTGATATAGACGCGTAGGTTGATGGTTCGCGCCCGGACTATGGTGAAAATGTTTTCAATTTATTTGCTTTCTATAAGAGAGAAAGATACAGACAGTGAAACATGGGATACGCACAGCTTACAATAGCTTCCTATATCAAAAAGTGTCATGAGAATTTTATCCGTCTAGCAGCCTTTCACAACGCGCGATAAGGAACTTCGTTCCAAAATAATGATGAATACACCACTAGAGACACAAAGAAAATATTTAAAATGATCAGCTGCAAGACGCCGTTGTAAAATTTTAATATTTTCATCGAATTTAAATTTGTAAGTATCGAACCCGGCAACTTCGCCAATATTTAAACTTGACAAATCAAGCCTGTGCGAGTGTTATTGATGCTATATCAGCATTTTACCCAGGGAGACTACATGAGTAGTACAAATCGAATGGTTCCAATAGATATGGAAGTAGCTGCAAATATTACATCTCACAATACATAGAAAATGTTTTATGTCACATACTTTGACTATTAAAATAGTCTATGAAAGTCCAAATAACCATATCGGTATTTTCGGTAGATTCTCAAATCTTAAAGCAAACATTTTTATTTGAAAGCTTACTGATATTTTTTTTCACTTTGTTCAGGTTTTTTCTCTAAAATGTAAATGTCACAGAGTTTCATAAAAAAGTTCGACAGCCATTATGGAAATATAAGCACTCGTTTTACTTTGGCGCAAGTGATTACACACATCTTGGAATGATGCTGGTCACATTTGTCAGAATTGCATAATGGAGCATGCAAGTGTAATAACTATTGGCAAAAATCGTAGTAGAAAACAGATACTGCCATCAGTATAAATTTGGATGGTTTTGGATACGCAAATGATTTTCAGTAAAATGTTATAAGCATTGAAAACGAAAAAAAAAGTCGGGCGAGGATTCCGGTTCCTCTTAAACCCAATGCTCCTGTATCTTGCTAGTATTTTCATTTCATATGGAGTTTTTCTTCCGTATCCCCAATCCCACACTGGTTTGCAATTAGAAAGGACAATATCTTGTAGATATTACAACCCCGTTTGAAGTGTAATTCAATATCCTTCGGGGCCTATAGCCCAGGAAGTAGTTGCTGTTTCTTAGTTGAACGGTCATTGTCTTTGAAAAATAGTTTTCAAACTTATGAAGCATTAGAATAATTATTATTCTGCGATATCTATTGGTAACGCGCTTTATTAAATACGACACTATTACAGGCAACTGTAATAATACTTTAAAAAATATATCGTTCGTCATATTATGTAAATAGAGAGCTATTACTACTTAAACTGCGTAAGTATTGTTTTGTGAGTAAAGTATTGGATTGGTTGACGTTTTATCTTGAAAATATAAAACAGTCTGTGAAGTATAAGAGTTCATTCTCAGAAATGGTAGATATGTTCCTAGGAGTTCCTCAAGGTTCCGTTTTGGGGCCATTACTTTTGCTACTGTAAATTAATGACATAGTGAGGCAGATGATACTATGCTATATTTTGCTGGTAGTGCAGATGAAATAGAGAAGTATTTAAATGAGTACCTAACTAACATATTTGAGTGGTTATGTGACAATGGTTTGAAAATTAATATTCAGAAAACCAAAAATATGATTATGATTGATTTAGGATTTGGGGAAAAAAGGCAATATCAGTAAAATGAATAAGTCATTTAACATTACAATAAATGATGAAAGGGTTGAGAGAGTATTTAAGTTTAAATATTTGGGAGTAATGTTAGATCCAGAATTAAATCTACATGAGCATTGTAAGTAGGTACATAAAAAGAAAAATTGCAACTTAAATATATTTCCTAAATAGAGTGGCTAGTAAAATTTCTAGATTTGCAAGACTGACTATATACAGGTCAATCGTGTCGCCCCATTTTGACTATTGCAGTACACTGATATATTTTGCTAGTAAAAACAATCTCAACAGATTGCAAAAGCTGCAGAATAGGGCGAATACACTTAAGCAGTATCATACGTTGGTATCATTCACAAGACAAATAAAAGAATACGTACGTGCAAATGTCCCGATTAAATGAGACTTTTTATATTATAATAATTATATTCGAAAATGTTTTTAAAAAATTTGTATTTTGAGTGTTTTTTTTATTATTTCTTTTAATTACGTTTTATCTGTTTATATTATATACCATTATGTACTTTTTTGACTTATACATGTACAAGAGCAAGTTCTGCTAATAAAGAGTTTTAATAATATATCTTCGTAAAGAAACAACAGCTTTTAGTATTTATTTTTATACATTTCTATCATTATATTTTTGATCCCTGAACCAATAATAATTATAATCGCCTCTTCTACAGCCCTAAATAACTATTCTTAATATGTACGTAGTACACCTCTGTAATTACATCTACCTTCTATAGATTTTAAATATCGTCCCATATTTAAAAAAAAAAAGAAAACAAAAAAAAATAGCATGTGTTTAGCCGGATTCCCGGCACGTTCTCGTTAACATCGCTTCCACGCCGAAGATGGCCTAGGAAGAGCATCTGTTACTTTTATTTCATAAAAAATTCAACCTTAAAATATACCTACTCTATAAAAAACGTCGGCGCTATATAGCGAAATTAACTTTCCTTGCTTATTAGGAGAGTCAATTTATTTTTTAGGAACATATGTTCGCATATATATCCCAAATAGCACGAGCACATGCGGTTTTTTTACTTTTTATTGTTTGTTATTTCACTATTAATGACATCTCACTGCACATATGTTGAATATGAAGATGGTGTGGACACGTGTTATATACCATTTTTTTTTATTCAAGGTTAAAGTTTTTTCGATCGAGATTTTCATCAGAGATATCGATTTTAATTAATAAGTGTTCAATACGAACATAGGGGTACGGTTTCAAAAAACAAATTAAATTACAAACCCCCTGCAGTGTGTACAGTGTGTTAAAGCCAAACGGAATAAATTCATTATTTCGTTGCTGTACATATTTATAGAAAATCCCAAAACAGGTCAAATTTAAATTATAAATTGACTAAAACCTGAAAATGCGATCCCTTCTTTCTACCCTTTTTAATGAAAGGTACCTCCCATTTTCCCAAAGGTGCTTGAGAATTAAAATAAAAGAAAATAAATTTCGAAATTCGCTACAATACAATTTAAAACGTAAAAAAATGTAGTTTTTGCTTCAATGGCGCAGTCAGTAGGATTTCCCACGGTAAGAAAAGATTTAAATGAAAACACTTTTCCATTCTACTTGGCTACAAGCAGTGCAGTGTTCTGAAAAAGCAAATCCACTTCAGAGTAAGATTATTTATATTTTAAATAATAATTTGATAAATGGCCACTGGCCAGGCTCATCGCCGTTTTTCTTGCTGATACAGATTACTGTGAATGGGTCATTAACGTAAGGACGATAGTTATCTAGACTTGAGTGATAATTAGCTCTCTGGATATCAAAGATGGATAAACAAATGTATGATAGAAGAATCAAACCGCATTTGCCTTATATTCAATGTTGGAGGGAGATGAAACTAAGAAATAAAATTTATGGATAGTATTCAAGGAAAACAATTTTTCTGCTTCTCTTCTTTAGAGTGTGTAAAAGTTTTATGGACTTTTTGTTTTAAGTATGTCAAATATTAGTAGTCAATAATTCATTTTGTCATTTAGTCCCCTAATAAAAACAGCGAACATCTGGAAAATACTCATATAAATATATTGTACATTTGTGATATATATATATATATACGACTATTGGGAGAGTTATCTTTGATCTTCATACACTTTTTTGTGTATATATTTTTTTGGGAACCCAAATTTTGACTGTATTATATTGAAAATCATTTCATAAGCATTTTAAAGCATATAATTTAACATAAATTTCAGGTTTCTAATAATAGCACAACTACAACTTTTAATATACTTTCCCCAAACAACATCTGCTCCACAATACACTGTCCGTTCTACTCTAATCGCACTAATATTAAAATCTTCCCCTATTTCTGGTCTATTTCCAGATTAATTTATATTTCCTTAAAAATCTTTTTTATAAAGATTTTCAACCAAATCAACCATTTCAAACATATGATTCTATTTCAGTTACTATTTTATATACGGGGCCTATAAAATAACTGAGAAAGAGGGTTGTTTTTCATTTTTTTTTCAATATTTAGAACCAAATCTGTAACCAGTTATTTCACTGGCTTGTTGGTACATTCAAAATAGAGTTTTGGAAGGCGTTGCTTGCATTTTCTGGAGTCTAGAACCTTTGACAACGCTGTATATTCACAATTTTTGGAAAAATAAAAAAAAGTGCAAGAGGAATATTGCTCTGTGTTGCAATGTGATCAGTATAAGGCAAATGTATCAATACATAGCTTCCAAACAGATCCAATATTATGCAAAGTGTAGCAAAACATTTTAAGGATTGGGAGACATATTTCCAAATACACGTAAGGGTGTAGCAGGCACTACTTAGGAACAGATCATAAAGATACCCAATTCTATTCATTTCAATAATAATAAGTTATTTGATATGCTTTGAATACCTGTTCGCCTTTCCACCATCCGCCGATTTATGTCCAACAAACTGAGACACACTGAGATAGATGTGTTTATTGTATTCCTGTAAATATGTTGGAGTTTGGTTTATCTGTTGATTTTTGAGTTTCATAGAAGAAAATTCACTTTAATTACATCTTTAATCTTACTTCACTCATGCGTTGAAAACAATACCATTATTATTTTCAGTAGAAAATGTATCAATAACTTTTTTGGTTAAGCCCACTTTAATCTGCCGAACGTCAATTCATTCCCATAACAAACCTGAAAATATTTCCTAACCACTAAATCTTCAGTGAGAAATGAAAAATTCTTTCGATGACCTCCTCCACCTCTTTGAATTTTTCATCCAAGTATTTACTCTTTTATTTTTATCGAACCAATTAAATGGCTATTTCCATATTAATTGTTGTCCAATACATCAACAGGGTCGGCCTTCTGCATTAATAAACGCCTTCAAAGTGCATTCTTCGAGTTCCAATCAGGACCGGTTTCCAAACCATCAACTACATTCAAGAACTTCAAGAAGAAGTATATAAAACAATTGCTTTTTGGTTGTGTGTAATTATAGATGACGTAGTATGAACGATTTGCCAAAAATGGGATAGCTGATGGTAATCCTTCTATCAGAGAAATACACCAGGCCAAAAACAGGCAAAGGTTATTACATCCACCTACTCACTAGGATACATTGCTTTTACACCTTCAAAAATCTGAGTAATCAGACTTGGTGCAGGTTACAGATCAGAACGAATAATAGGATTTCTCAGATGCCTGAATCTCTTGAAACAAAAATATAGATTTATGGTGTACACATACATTCGCAGTTTGGCAAGACCACCCAAACCAATCAACTACTAATCCAATCTAACCCCTTTTCAGTTAGTACCAATTAATTTTTACCATACTTATTTAATTTTTCTCAACCTTTAAGGCATTATCATATCTCCAGTTCATCTTTTTTTACCAAAAACGCATCAGTATAGAAGTATCACCTACTTCGTAGCTCTAATCCCCTCTACCAATCTGTGTAGGCTCTTCACCAGCTAGCTGTTGTATTCTAGGATGCTCGAATATTGCCCGTCATTCTGACTGTATATTCATAAGTTGTTGTTCCTCTACCACACTGAGTACAGGATATTTCTCTGTTGTACAGCCTCATTTTGTGCTGGTGTTCTCTAATTGGATTGTGATTGTCCTGATTTTGATCTTGGACAGTCCTTCAGTTTTATGCCCGAACAGTTTTAATGAATATTCATTTTAGTGTATTGGTGAAAATAGTGCTTTCATGTGACACCTAACGACTGTTGAGGTTTTTTATCTAATTTTTCTCTTAGTTTGAAGAGAGAACCTACCTTCATCCATTCGTTTCGGTTGTGTTCAACAGCCCAGGCACTTGAACATTTTCCATGTTATCTACTTCTATTGAAGCTTCGTCATATAGTTAACATTTTCTGTACATATATAACTAACATTTCCTCAGGATGTAGTTTTCAGTTAACAGGTCGGGTAAAATACGCTCAACACTTCCTAAACTGTATGTGAAGCCTGCCTAAGTGCAATACGCCATAAGATATTGTAGGAAGCTGCAATAAAAAACTGGTGACAGCCTAGTACCAAGAATGATATGTTGTTTTGTACCCTTTCTTTTATGATATAACTAATGTAATTTATATTATTCGAATTTTGTTGTAAAAAATTCAAATGAAAGTTTGTAAGTGTGAACAATCGTAAGACCGGCTCTGACATGAAACAATGAAGGACTAAAAGAGGGCAGGTAGCGCTTCGGTGAGTTAATAGAGTGGCCCAACAAATCACTCTTTAATGATAGAGCGCCTCGCATCTTAAAATATTTTCAGTTGATTGCCCAATTTCGGTTTAATTAAATGAAATGCAAAACATCTCGTAAAATGGAGCAGACAAGTTAACAAGAAATTCGGCAGGAATTCTTGTTACGCGTCGGAATTTTTAAAAAAACATTGTGGTTACAGAATTCGAAAAATTACAGTTTAGAGACCGGTTCAGATTGTTTTGTTTAATTTCAAATGGGGAAGAGGATATGAGAAAATGTAAATGCATATTTAAAAAAATTGTTTAATACGTTTTTGAGATAAAAGAAAATAAATCTAACAATGGAATAATCAAAAGATGGGTGCGGAGAGAATGAAGTTGGATGTCTGACCTTGCATCATCCCACTGCTGTGAGAAAAACCGGGAATTGAACCCGAGTATCCGGAGAGTCAAGTCTGGATGACACTAAGCATGATTTTACTGATTTTAAAAAATGCAAAATAAATGTTATTGCTGCAAAAATAGAGGTTTCAAGAAATTAACACATTATAAATGTCTATGACATCATACTTTCGTAAGCACTTCAAACTTTTGAGATCTTCTAAGTTTAAAGTTAATTTTTTACATAATTTCAACTACTTTAGAATCTCTGTATTATAAATCATTATTTCAGTGATTTTTAGTTAGTGTTATCATTATCCATACAGCGATGAATTCAATTCGACGCTTGGTGGTGAAGCACCATCAAAAGCATCTCTATAATAGTAGTATGTCGAATCCAAAGTTTAGTTCCTAACAGAAGAATTTCCTGAAAGTTCTCTAAAAAAATAATTAATGAAGAAGGAGCAATGAAGAGCCAACTAAGCCCAGAAAAAAATTTTAAAAGACGGATATGCATAAAGTCTAACTTGGGATAAATTTTTGTCTAATCCAAGTGTATATGAATTTGTTGGTTTTTCAAATAAAATAGAAGTGGAGTGTACGGACGAAGAGCCACACTCTGAAAGTTTGATAAAAACCACAAGCATCTTTCCATAGGAAACTATGTCCAGTTCGTGCTGTACTGTAAAAAATTATAAGATCCACTCCAAAATATTTCGAAAATGTTGTAGTGTCAAACAATATTAATAATATTTCACCAAATTCAAACTGTTGAATAATTAAATTTTGTAGACAAAAATAACTCTAATTTAGAATAATTGATTAATGTGTGCGATTCAAATCAATTGCCTTTTTCAGTATTGCCGCTCAGTTACTGTCCCGACACTACTATTACTGTAATTCAGATACCAAGTCACTTATCCCTTTAAATTAATAATGAATCCGTAGGACGGTCATTTATTGCGAAATAATTTATTAATTCTTGTTTCTATTTATACACCAAAGTTTTGTAATTTCGCCGATTAGAAATACTCGTAAATTCAATAGTTTCTACATTAATTTTTCTATTAATAAATTAAATTGATGACAATTTCGAATTTCTTTCGGTTGTAGCACGCTTAACGTGTCCACGATACAATTACATAAACATTCAAATCATTATACAGGGTGTCACAAAAAGATTGGTTATAAATTATACCACCCAAACTTATTGATGTTACATATCTTAAAGCCCAACTCCTTCCCACTTAGTGGTGTAGGGTGTGTTGCAGCTACTCTTCCGTCAAGAATTTTTTTCACTCTTCCATTTTTTGAGCTAAGTCCCTAGATTATTTCCAGCTTCTTCCTTTTTTATCCAGTAATCCAGCTATAACTTTATTCCAAGTTTTTCTTGGTCTGCCCCTTTTTTTATTTTTTCCAATTTTTGCTTTCCATATTCTCTTCACAGGTCTTCGTTCATCCAGATGCTGTAAATGTCCCCACCTTTGTAGTTGTTTTTCTTCTATAAATTCTAAGGTTGATTGTATTCCCAGGCCTTTTCTTTTGTTTTATCCTCTTTTGTTACACCTCTTACTCTTCTTAAATATTTCATCTCTGTCGCCTGTATTTTACTTTTTTGTTGTCCTATACCCATGTTTCGCATCCGTATGTAAATATTGGTCGATATATTGTTCAAAATAGTTATAATTTCGTTTCTTCAGATATTTCTTTTTTGTTAATAAATTTGGTATTCGTGGCTTGGTTTAACTATTATATCATTAATATCTGCTTCTTGTGTTCCGTTTTTGTCTACTACTGTTCCAAGGTACTGAAAATGTTTAACTTGCTCTAATTTGTCTGTATTTATTCTTACATTTATTTCCTCTTTGTCTTCTCCAATGACCATAACTTTTGTTTTGTGTTTATTTTCATTCCTTTGTCTACCATTGCTGCATTCCACACATTTATGTTTTCTTGTAGCTCTTTCATTTTTTGCTAATAATATAACATCTTCTGCAAATTATTCTTCACAATGTCAAATGTCCCACATATAGTTTTTTACTCAGTTTTTGTGCATTTCTTAATGATCTCATCCATGTAAATAATAAACAACAAAGGGCTTAGGCTCCCTCCGTGTCTTAGTCCCATATTTGTAGGGAAATTTTCTGTTATATTGTTATTTCTTATGATTGCGTTCTTATTGGTTTATGTATACAGCTTGTTATATTTCATTTCCAGGGTAAACTGACAAAAATGACTGGAAGTAACATCAAACCAATAAGAACGCAATCATAAGAAATAACAATATAACAGAAAATTTCACTACAAATATACTTGTATGAGGTGCCGAGGTCTCGAAGCCTCTGACTTCTGGTGATGAACCAATCAAGGTTTTATGGTATTTCATACTATAATACAATAGGAAAAATCATTTGTTAATGACGCAAAGAGACCAAAAAGTTTTAAATAGTTTTGAGCTACAGCTACTTTGACATAAGTAATAAAAAAATTTATCTGAAGTTTGTATAATTCGGTCTGTTTTAAAGGTGCCCAATATTTCATACTAAATAAAAATAAACTAATATGCAATGTTGCAAAAACTATTTTCTACCTGTATAATTTACAACGTGCTATTTAACAAAACTGATAATATCTGTGGGACGGCGTATCGTTATAAAATAAATAGACAAATAAGGTGGATATAGTGTAAGCTGCCTGCCCCCTTTTATGGCTTTCGACCTAATAAGTTCGCCGATATGCGATGATGGGCAAGTCATTTAGAACTGGTGAAAAGTGACACAATAGTCTACGAAGGTTGTACTGACCCACCGGGAGACCCATTTCGACGGTTATTTATTATGGTCACCAAATTGATTTATTTATATTTTGGAAATTTCGATTTGAGCAGATAATATGCATTAACGTGGTTAAGTTATGGTGACGTTTTTCTCATGGAAAAAAAAACGCCGCTAGACTTCAAGTTAGAGTGAGTTGGACGATTTTTTGAAAATATTTTTTAAATCAATGTTGATTGAAAGAAATTTATAAATTTTATTATTATTTATTTATATTATTTTATTATACGGTATTACTTCTGTATCTGTATCTGTAGAGTAGGGAGGGTGAGTGTGTAGGCTCACAGCACTTAGGCCACATGTGACCCATTGTACATCCTCCCGAGGAGTTGTCCTCCTAGGTCATTGTCCATCCTGTCCTTCTCAGGTAGGTGGACAGGTCACTGGGAGACATCTCCTTTATATCGGCAGGTGTAGGCCAAGACTCACCGAACACACACTCTCTTATTGACGATAACTCCGGACACTCGCATAAGACATGCCTGACAGTGTCCACTAGCCCCATAGTATGGAGTTGTTTCCTTAGTTGACAGTGACCAGTCAGAAATACTACTGTTAAACGTAGGTTTTTCCTGGTCATCGCCCAGGGTCGCCCAGGGTGATCCTGGCAAGGCACAATGTTTAATTTCAGTAGGGTTTCCATTTATAATTGCATTGTCAAAGATTAAAATAAAAATGTTATTTTATTTTAGGAGTTTATTAGTAAAAATAGGAGAATGAAGGATGAAAACAATTGTGTGTAAAGCCAAAAATTTATAAAAAATAAACAAAATACGCAGGTGTTGCGGATTAAAAATCTCTTGTTTTATTTAGTATTCTTACCGTAAAGGCAATTAAAACTATACCAAGGATAAAATCTGTAACATACTTTTTTGCGACTTTGGGGTAAAAATGGTCACTTGAGTGTTACGTAACGTTCAGAGAGTAGGAGGGGGAGTACAGAAAAACGTTACGGTGCGTTACAAGGGGAGGAGGGGGGGTCAAAAATTGCGTTACGTAATACTTGAACGCTCCCTTCTTTCATTTTTGAACCATCTGTATATATGCGTATTGCATTTGCAGCATCTGGCTCTGTGTTCTGTTTAATTGTATTTTGTAGGGTTTGTTAAACAAAAACCTGGGTTCAATTTCATCATTGGCTGCCTGCAGCAGAGGTAGCGCAGTGAGCGCTTCCTGCCATAGGCTTAACCACAATTGGCCCACTCCTACTTCGGGGCCATTAACGCAACCTCCTTGACGTGCAGGTCCAGAGAGGTCAGACCAGTAATTAGTTCCATTGCTGCGGTTGGTGTTTTTCTCATGGCTCCTGTGATGTTTAAACAAGCCATTCGCTGTATTTGATATAATTTTTGGATGGCCGTTGCTTGTAGAACCTTCGGTCCCCATGCAACTGCTCCATACGTTAACATGGGTCTTATTATTGCAGTGTAGATCCAGGTGACCACAAGGGGTGACGTCCTCTATAATTGAAATAACCTGTATTCTGTAAATGAGACAGATATTTATTTATTCTTGGATATCTGAGTGGAATACCTCTATAAATGATGTCTTCCTCAACCAGGTTTTACATTTGAACCCCTTTTGTTAAAATCAATACTTATTAACCTACTTAACAATTAATATTGAACGGGATGTTGCATGATTTGGATATCATTGAACTATCTCATTTAACAGCATTTAATATAGAAATTTATGAATTTGTGTGTTTGCTTATGTGAAATACGGTTCTGTTTCTAATACGTCATATGCCCGATTGATCCATTAATCCCATAGCGGTGGGCAAATCTTTTCATCGAACCTAATAAATATGAAACTGTCGAAGGGGGACACAATAGATGCCGAAGGGACTACTGCTACAGATGACCAATGGTTATTTCGATAACAATAAGAATACACAATACAACCGGCTGAAGTTTAATAACACGAGAGTCATGTAGGTATTTGATATATACAAAGTCATAGGTTCTATATGGCCATATGGCACGTGTAATAGGAGTGAAGGCGGCGTTACGTTTGTTTGTTGAAAACCGGAAAATCGTGGCTTAGGAAGAATTGCTTCATATTTATTTTTGGAAAACAAATATCTTCAATAACATAACATAACATAACTCCAAAGTGCTTCCGTCTGAGTCCTTGTAAGTTCTCGCAGAAGCAGAGTATGTGTTTCATCACAGTTCACATTTCCTGGACACACCTGGGGCTCAGGAACGCCGATGAACCTCGTCTCCGTGGGACTCTCCAAGAAATCACGAGGGGAACGAAAAAAACTCCGCGCCCGGGGTTTTTTCGGGTGGCTGAATTCAAATATGGCATCGGCGAACCCCCCCCCCGGACACCTGGTGCACCCGAACCTCGACCTGAACGTCATCCCCGAGAACTTTCTTGACAATATCGACAAGAACAGCCCGGAAATTATTGGGGGCGTGTTTTTTGAGACGCGAAATCACAATTTCACGTCGAAAACGACCCTTCCACCACCTGGTGCACCGGAACCTGCGCTTGAACATCATCTCCGAGGGTTTTCCAAATAAAATCGAAAAAGGTGGACCGAAAATTGTTATAAGGGGTTTTTGGGCCGTTCGAGGCCAGGGTACAGCGCACCAGGTGTTCAGGGAGTCGTTTCCCACGCAAAATTCTGATTAAGACTGAGTTTGACAGGTGGCGAATGCGGGAAGCCTTAAAAAGATC
>CAJUYG010000306.1:68182-82659 GCA_910591675.1 Galerucella calmariensis
TTTGACAGGTGGCGAATGCGGGAAGCCTTAAAAAGATCAAGCTAGTGGAGAAGAAAGGCTGTAGATTCTGTGGAACCACCATTCACATCCTTGCGCAATGTAAGGCACTAAAGAATCACAAGCGGGAGATTTCCTAAGCTTCCTAGAATGCCTCAAAGGAAAAAGGAATAGATCTGATTGGAGAGACTTTCCTTGGAAATGAGTAGAAGAACGTGGTAGTGAATGATGCAAAATCCAAAGTGTGTGCCACCAAGATCTATTTAAAGTGTTTTAACATTTTTTACCATAATAATTTTGTAACGTAAGAATACGCGTGTTTATTTGCTCGGAGTATTGATGATAATATGAAACTAAAGTTCGAATTAAAAGTCGCGTGCTATGTTGGAAAACATTTGTTTAAACCTACCGGAAAGCACTTTACACATAATGGAAAATGTGCAACAAAGAGGAGATATATAGCAAGTTGGCGTGATATACTCATTTGAAGTTTACTTGGGGAAACTATTTTGCCTTTATATTAAACAGAAAGTTAAAAGTGGGTTGCAAGGTATCGACCTAAAACTGTGAAACGTGTTCGTATTTATCACATTCACCTCGCGGCTGTAATTACAGTTATCCAACTGACGGAGTCGAATTGTGCAAATATGAAATAATTCGTTACGTGAGGTATACATCAGGTTTTTAGACAACTTAATTTGTGAAATTGCAGGTTTAAGGGGTAGTTTTTTTAATTTTAAAGTAAATTGTATTCTTGTTCCACTTTGGGTCCTTAAATAAAACTACTATCTTCAACTTCCAAACAAAAAAAATTACATAAAACTCTGATTGATTAACCAAAAACACCCTGTGTAAATTTGCTGACTAACGATCCAACATACCAGTCCTCTACGATCAACTTTCAGAAAATTACCGAATATTGCAAAGATTCAAAGACTCTGTATATTGAGAAGCAATTTTTAATTTTAAAAGGTTCAATCAGTAAATTGGCATAAAAAATTAAAATTCTAGTAATTTTTGTTGGTAACAGATGGTACAATTGAAGTACATCTGTCACTATCACAACTATACGTCAGATGTCACTCTAACCAGTTATGTTTATGAAGGAACGCTTCGGAATCGTAGGAATTAGGTTAGGTGAGTGTATTAGATTCTCTACTGCGAGTCTATTGTGGTCCACAATTATTCATATTTTACCAAACAAATTCGGATTTTGTAGACTCATACAATAAAAGCAATTGGGAGGTTTGCCAGACACAGTATATTTAGAGCCCATTTTTAATGGGGTTCCTCCCATTTTAAAAGTAAAGTAAATTCGAAAAAATAATTGAAATTCTAGTAATTTTTGTTGGTAACAGTTGGTACAATTGAAGTACACATCTGTAATTATTTACGTCAGATGTCACTCTAACCAGCTATTTTTATGAAGGAACATTTCTGAATCGTAGGAATTAGGTTGAGTGAGTCCACTACGAGACAATTATTCATATTTTACCAAACAAATTCAGATTTTGATTATACAATAAAAACGATTGGAAATACAATATGAGCGATACTCTATCTAGTGGCAGAAAACGGAACTATTTTTTTGTACATTATTATAATATAAATTTAATTCTCTTTGTCATCAAGATATCCATTGTTTAATTTCAATTTATAGGTTGCCTTTTGAGTTTTTTCGTTCCTTGTTTGTTTTATTTGTTGTTTTTTAAATATTATCAATTGGATTTTTCAAGGTTTTTATGTGTATGTGTATTTTTAATGAAGAGTATTAGTGCGAGTCATAATTGAGATTTGTTATGGAATATCTACTTTTTAGGTCATTGAAGTAGTGATTTTGGAGCACATTATTGCAATGTGCCTCCTTAATCTACTCACTTTTGCAATAAACAACTCCAATATAAATTTCAATTATAACAACCTAGTCTTAGTTATGTAGAAGATAATTTAGGTTATACAACAATGTACTGTAGTTCAGTTATCGCCATTCAGTTTTCGTCAGTTATCCCAAATAGGTTAGTTAAAAACTAGAATTATCCTATACTAGAAGTCAGTTTTATGGCTTTTTTTTAAATAATATTGTATGTTTGGTTACCGAAATCGTTTATTAATAAGGGGTCATTAATGAATGATTTTGTGTACATTAATGTATCTCAATGACGCACAGTCGACGGAAATAGTATATTACATAACGTGTGCGGAAAGTGACATTTTTCACACGAGTGGGAAATATTATAGCACGAGGCATGAGCCGATTGCGACAATCACACGAGTGTGAAAAATCACTTTCGCACGAGTAATGTACAGAATTTTTCCTATGATCACGTGATAATTTCACATCTGACATATTAATACACAAAATGTTACAATTAAAGTCAACATAATTGCTTTCAAAATTAACAATAACTATCAATAGTGACAAAAATGCAAGTAGTTTAACTATATAATATGGGTAGGTTATTACAATTATTGATTGGTTGGATAATTATAGAAATTGAAAGTGAAATTATTATTGTTCATCATACTTCATACATACTTATCATGAATACCTTTCAAGATGATTACATTTTCCTACTATTATAACAGTTGATTTGGATTAGTTGGTACAACATCGGACTTCTGACGAAGAGTACGCGGGTTCTATCCTCAACCGCGCCCTAAATTTTTTTTAATCAAGAAAATGACAAAAATTCCACTTTTCAAATAGATCGCTTCAAATTTATATATTACATTGGTAAATCTAATCAAAAATTATATATTTGACAGCTTGCCAGTGGTCAATCTTAATAGAAATTCATTTGACAGCTTTTTTATCCGTACACGTACGGATAAGTTTTTTCCGTACGCGTATGAATAAATGCCACTTTCCATAGAACTAGAGAGTGCGATATATGTCACTTTCCTATGTTATCGTAGGAAATAGTATATTATTAAACGAGCAATTTATGATAGCCATTATTCACGCTGAATGAATATTGGCCATAAATTTCGAGTAGAATACTATACTTTGTCTACGACCCTTGATTTCTTTATTAAATAAAAGTCAACTAACCTCCAGTTCATGAAGTTATAATATGTAAACATATAGTTATCTTTCGATTTTTCTGGCAGCAGTCCTATAGTGGTTAATTTCGCCGCTTTTTTTTATTTCAGTTGATGTACAAGAACGTTCATTTCCACTATCCGAATTCAATGAATTCATCGTTGCGGTAATATAGTTCGTAACAATTTGGTATTACTAATGTCAAAATTGAATAATTTGACATATATAGAGATGGGCGATACCGTGTAAAGTATCAATACAACGTACCGTTATAAATATATTGTATACTAGAAAATTTCCTTATGAAAAGTATCAATACTAAAGATTTCGATATTTTATCGATACGATATATTTCAGAAACGAATTTCCTGAACAAAATTCACAGATTTAAAAGTTTATTTCATATTGTACCCCCATCTCTAGTCGTGAATTATGAACCATAATACACTCCAGTGTATTATGTACCATAATTCACTCTAGTAGATATATGGGTACCATATACCTTTTGTTAAGAGGTAAAATATCGACTTATTATTAGGTGGTCGTGGACAAAGTATATTAACTTCATTGATAATTTTAATTACATACCTACTATTTGATAATATACTGATTTTCATTTCCTGCTGAGACTACCAATATTGTTTTATAAAATTCAAATAATGTAGATTTAAACAAATGTTTTTGAAACTGGTAAATTTTTTTGTAGAATGTTTTTATCCCTTCAACCAAAAAACAGTTAGTTTAACCGTCTGCCTATTGAATGGATCATGGGAAACCGACAATATAATATTTTAATCACTGAATCAACTGCGAAAGAATCGGTTTTTACCTATTTTTATAAGTTCAACGTGACTAACTATATAATGTTCGGCTTAAAGGTGGTTTTTACCTGTAGATTTATAGATAATAACTTTCCAAATACCAAGAGCATAGGAATTTTGTTTAAAATGAACAATGTGTTAGGGATCAAGAAAACACATTAAAGAAAGGTGTCAAAACAATTTGCTACTTATATACAAGATAAGACGAAATTAAATAAGTTTTTAAATAAAAGTAAAACCGACTAGAAAATATACAATAGCCATTGGCCAAATTCCACAATATGAGTTCAAGAATGTGTAGCTCACGTTACTGAATACCGTAGTAACTTAATTTTTAATAGAAAAAACCCTAAACTCGTATTGAGAAGAAGCTAAATGCCGGACAAAGGCCCCAAGG
Source organism: Galerucella calmariensis (assembly GCA_910591675.1). Lineage (NCBI taxonomy): Eukaryota > Metazoa > Arthropoda > Insecta > Coleoptera > Chrysomelidae > Galerucella > Galerucella calmariensis. The sequence continues at coordinate 72,441 of CAJUYG010000306.1, forward strand.
CGGAATTCTAATTTTAAATTCATGATTCCGCCAGGGGAACTCTAGCTATACTGTTAACTTAAAGTAAGAAAATAACAATTCAATAGTTTAATTAAGAAATTGTTGTTTACTGTGTATAGTTATTTTCACGATCTAAGAAACTGACCTGACCTGAGATGGGATAATAACATGCAATAAAGCCATAAAAGTATTAGACGTGACAGGGTCGTATTTATTTTGTTGGCGAATAATAAATTATTACGTGGAAACTCTATGTATATAAATAGCCTAGAACCAGTGCAAAGAATTATTATTGGTTTGGAAGATAGTAGTATGTAGTAATTTATTTAGAGTAAGATATGGTGTTTTTCATTTTGTTCTGCAGTGTAAGTATTATATACTGTTAAAATATAGTATTACTCCAAAAATATGTTTGTTTATTTAATTCCCAACCTAGTTTAAACATTAGTGAGGAGAATATATGAAAAAAATTAATTAATAAATTGTAAAAATTATTTTTTCTACGACCACTATCGAAAGTCGTCTTTGGTGCATTGAAAAACAACAACAAAGTTGATGTTTTCCGCGAGCTGTCATAATTTGACATTATTGGTGCTCTTAAGCAGAAAGTAACTAGCGCACGCCTAATTCTAATCATAGATATTATATTTAAGAGAGCTAGTAGTTATTTTTAAAATATAAACCGTAGAATGAAATATTTTAGTTGATTTTCGGATATGTTGAAGCATCCAACAGTATTTTCCGTAATACTTTAATGAGAAATAGGAAAATCTAAAAAATATCTGACATTAATGTAATGACTGTTGCCTACGTTCATAGGTACACGAAACTGCGATCTGGAAACTGCCAAGTACAAACTATGGCAATTGATTTTATTTTGGTGAGATCGTAGAAAAAATCTTATGTGTATTTCGAGCAGAAAGTCCTTTGGTGGCCTCGACCGATTGCCGCGCTCCGCAACTTTCTGTCTCGACTGCCAAAGTACTACTTTCTGCTCTTGATACACAAATAGCTATTTCCTTTTCATCACGTGCGGCTCTGCACGGTAAGTCCGAAAAGTTTTATGGTTTTATTACATCTCAAGCCAGATTGATTTCCGGAAGTAAACAAACAGTTTACATATGCGTCTGGTAAAGTGACATATGCGTCTGGTAAAGTATTTTGACTTTGATATTACTCGAAAATCATCATCTGTCAGTGTCACGCTTCTCCCTATTACGGCTCGATAATAGTTTTCTTGCGATATATTTATAACAAATTATTGTTGGAACTCCTTTGACTTCAGGAATTAACTTTTATAATGCTTCAGGGTGTACCTTCAATTTAAATATAACAAATAATAATTAGATTTGTTCTATATGTGCTGTTTAAGTTGTCATAATAAAATGCTATGAAATATACCTCAGTTTTTTAGATTCTGAATTCTGAGCAGTTGGCGATAAAATTTTGTATGCACCACGTCAGTAAAGTGTCTTTATCGGACTCGCCTGTTGTTCGCCTCGCTTCGCTCGTCTCATAATTTCAGACTCGTCCGATAAAGAATCACTTTACTGCCTTGGTACATAAATAACTATTATCTAATTTCGCTATGACATGTGACACTTTAAGTCACTCCTTGACGTTATGTAACGCCACATTTTTCATAATGAAAAGTAGTTATGTAGAGACTTTACGTAACTGTTTAAGTTTCAACATAGAAATACCACATGAGTTCCAAAGAACAATTTATTAATTAGGTACTGTCAAAACTGACAAATATTTAATTATTTAAACTGACAATTTCCCCATTATTTTAATTCAATAGTATTTTAAGATTTATAAACATTGAAAAAACATTATTAAGGACACAGTTATTTGGAGTAAGTTAATATTCTGGGTGAATACTTCATAGTAACAATACTTCTAAAACCATTTGAATCCACTTTAATATTACCATTGTAATTGAAGATTTTATTAAATATTATTGTTGCGCGGAATTAGATAAAACGTTGTACGTAAACACGTTATGAAGAAAACGACATTGTTAAACTCGCGTAATTTGCAGAGGTCGCTAGCGCTCGTTTTGGCAAATATTACGCTTGTTGAACAATATCGCTCTTTTCATAACTAATTACGTAAATAACTATTACAAAATCAATTTATTTCTGTTTTAGTATCTAAATCCAGAATCCGAATCAAAGAAATATTGTGGAAAGTTCTTTGCCTCTTGTTCATTCCAACGACACAGACAAATTTTGTGAAACCATTTATTGTAAATATAGTAAAAATTTAAAATTAATTCAATTTAAAAAAATAAAATAATTAAAACGTCGATGTTCAGGAATGGAATTTTAATAGTTCTCACGCAGGACGATAACAAATATTTGTAAAAATATTTGCACGAATTTTTCTCGGTAAGTAGAGTTATACATTAATATATTTTGATACCACAATATTTCAAAAGGAAACACTGTAATACGTGATTAATTATTTAACAACGAAAACCGCAACATTACAATAATAAGGTTGTTGACTACCTGTGGAATCAATGAAGGATTACAACTTCCTTCATTAATAAAATGATAATCTTTTTTCCGACCAATTAGATCATTTTATATACGTACACCAACGATTTGTTCATTGACAAAATCGATTAATTGCTTTCGGAAACTAAAATTAGACTTTGAATAAATTATTTACTATTTTTAATAAGTGATACGACTTAGTAGGTCCTTACAAATTTGGGTAATTATTCCCATTATATTCTTTTGCTATAGGATGATACCCAAATACAGAGTGACCAAACGTAAATTACCTACAAATAATAGATGTGATTTTATGTTCATCTAACCAAATTTACCTTTATCCAAGAGTTATTTCTAAGGGAGACAGCGTTAAGTCAGTTTTTCAAGCACAGTGTCATCTTCAAAGGGGGCTATAGTTTATTTCTTAATGTCTGACAGCACAGTAGCCTCATTAAATATTCAAATAGAAATTTATCTTTTACAGAGTGATCCCAAGAATTTTACAAGTAAATACTAAAATTTTAATGCAAAATAAGTAGGTGTCTGTATTGGTTATCTATACATCCCTGTTTCAGCTCAAAATACAATATGGTAATAAAACTGAACAATGCCAGATAAACGATAAATATTGCGGCAGTGGCGGAAATTACGATATTAGTTTATTCTGCTTATTTAATTAGATTTTTAGGTTGAGATATATTTCCATTTTTCCTCTCTCTTAGAAGCCTGTAAATAGTAGATTCACTAACTCCTGTCATATTGGAACATGTCGAAGCTATATTTCTAACAGTAGCAGCCGGCATTTGATGTACAACAGCATCATGCACATTTAACACTACAGTCTTCGTTTGTAAGCTAAGCACGCCCTTACACTTTACTGGGGTGAAACTTGAAGACATTTTTCACAACACAGTTAACACTTATGGAACGTAAGCGACTCTGAGCAAAACAAATTATACAAAATTGGGCGATACCAAGTTTCACCGTATATTATACCTGCAAAATTTCTAAGTAGGCATTAGGACAATCCCTAGTAGGACCTTAGATGAACGGTGACGCTTATGGTTTACTACCTGACTAGCATCTGTGACCTTTTCGCGTGCTGTCAGACAATAAGAAGCAGACTACAGCTCCCTTTTGAAGAATTTTTGGACAAAGGTGAATTAAGTTAGATGTACATCTTTATTTTGAGTTGGATTGAAGATTCTTTGGACACCCTACATAGGTTTAATTCCATACAATATATCGCAATGTTATTTGGTCCAAAAAAAGTAGATAAACCAAATTCAGATTAAACTGACCGATTTTAACGCAGGGTAAAATATGGTTATTCTCTGATATTCCCTTTTGTAAGCACGTTTCAGCCATATCCTAGGATTCACTCAACGTTTCAAGGTAACTTCTATAAGCCGTAATCTTTTCACGACTAGAATCTAGTTGAGACTACGCGAGTTATTTTTAAAATTGCTGCGACAGAGTATATGGACCAGTTCTTCTTCAATCAGTCTACGTTAAGTTGGTTATCTTTCGTCTACTTTATCTACTTATCTTGTTCCATAAAGTTCCAATAATCGAAAATCCTAAGCATTCATTTGAAAGGCTTACTATTTTTTCCATATTTATAATTTTCCAAGTTAGACAAAAAGTGTTCATAAACTGTAAAAATTTTACTAAATTTCAACAATAATAAATAAGAAACCATTTTCAATTCATAACTTTGGAGCTTCGGGGAAAAAATTTACATGAAGATCAATAATAATTTTTAGTCCATCATCTCCGAAGTTTATTGGTACTAACCAGTATAATGCGCTTTAATCAGTTTCTCAATATCGTCATTAAAGTAAATTAAGTTGAAAATTTCTCCTTGTTATGTTTTTAGTATCTTTCTTCTTTGTATAACTTGTAGGATCTACTTGCTACACCATCATGCACCAGACCATTTGATTATTTCATAATTTCATTAAATCAATGTTAACGAGTGTGTTCACCTAACCATGCATCATTCTTTATGGTTTACTGATGGCGCCTTAACGGTGTGGGTAGAAAGAATACAGTGAAAATATATGAAAAAGAATTTATAAAGCGAACTTGGGCCATATGGCATAGTCATTTGTTATACCTACGTGTTTATAACACATCTACCTGTATTGAATGTATTTTATTCAGAACTAAATAGTTGGGTTTTAAAGTGTTTTTTCGCGTACCTTGCCGGAAAACCAATCATATGAACACCAAAAATAGGGCGGAAAATTCATTCATAATTTTTGAAGTTTTGCACCCTCTGTCACTTGATTACCTTGACGTTTCACGTGAATTTTTAACATTAGTGTACTCTCAATTTTTTTAATATTTTTTTTGTTTTACCATTTTAAATGTAATTAAAAGTTTCTAATTAACTCCACGTTAATAAAAAATATATAAAAATTCAGAAATTGATAATTATTTAGTTTTATTTATAATACACAAACCTCCAAAAGTCTTGGCCCCCTTCGGTAATTTTGAGAAAAATAGCAATACATTTGCAAAATATGCTCGATAATACACTTAACTATGTTACCAAACTAGATAATGCAAAAACCTTGGAATTTATCCATCAATGAACATACAATAAAACTAAAACTTATATACAGTGTGGAAACCACTCATGGAATAAAATTCTTTGTTATTATTTTGGAAAACTATAAAAAATGCCGAGACATGTCAACTTTTCAATTGAGTTGTGCAATATGTAAACATAAATATAAATGTACAGGGTGATTCACGCAAGTATGCCATAGTCGGAGTTATTTTTTTCTAAGAAACACCCTACATATTTTTGGAATCCTCTTATTGAACCGATTCCAACAAACTAAATAATGTATGGTCAATTATGAATTATACAGGGTGAAATTTTAAAATTAATAATTTATTACACTTGAAATATTGGTACATTTTTAAATTAGCTAAATATGGATTTATCAAAAATCTAAACTAACTAATTATTAGACGTATTTGTATATTAAACAAAACCTGCTACGCCCATTTTATCATAAATACCTAAAAATTGCCTAAAAATGCCAATAATTAGACAAAATCGGTAAATAAGGTGGATTGTTTTAAATCGGTAAATAATATGTTTTCTATTCTGTCAGTTGTTGATGTGTTGACCATTGAAAAAGTAGAATCTTTGTCAAACACTCTTTCCTTGTCGACATAACAATGAAATATTTAACTGAGACTCACCGAATTGAGATTTTAATGATAATCGGGTACGGGGATAACTGCAGAAGTCAAGTTGAAGTGGCAAACTTATTTAATCACAGGTATCCCGAATTGCCTAATATTTCACAAAGTACTGTGTCTAAAATTCATGCACAATTCAGAGAAGTTGGACATGTCAAACCATTGAAAAGAAAACCACACTTCGTTGAAGATGATGTGAAAGTGGATATTTTGTTAAGTTTCGAAGAGAATCCAACTTCAAGTACACGTCAAATTGCCCGTGAAAATAATGTTAGTCATACAACTGTTCTAAGATGTCTTCATAAAGAAAAACTTCATCCCTACAAATTAACTTTTGTGCAGGAGTTAACAGAAGACGATCCAGATCGTAGAATGGATTTCTGCGAAAGATTGATGAATAAGCTGAACAGAAATGAGATAGCTTTTGGTACCATTCTTTTTTCTGACGAATCAACATTCACATTGAATGGAGAGGTAAACCTACAGAACTGTAGATATTGGTCAGCAGAGAATCCTAATTGGATGTGTACGTGAAACACATACTCAGTACCCTCAAAAGGTGAACGTCTGGGCTGGTATCATAGGCGACCATATTATTGGTCCTATATTTATAGGTGGAAATTTGACAGCTGAAAAATATTCAAATATGCTTAGAAATGAAGTTATTCCTGCGTTGGCAAACTTATATCCCAACGCCATAAACCCTAGCTTACCGAATGAAAATGTTTGGTTCCAGCAAGACGTGGCAACACCCCATTATGCTTTAATGGTAAAAACTTATTTAGATAAAATCTTTCCCAATAAATGGATTGGACGAAGAGGTACTATTGAGTGGTCAGCTAGATCGCCAGACCTTACGCCGTTAGATTTTTTTCTGTGGGGTTATCTCAAGAATAAAGTATATGCAACACAACCAACTAGCATTGTAGACCTCAAAGACAGGATAAATACAGAAATACGGAATATTTCACCATAAACTTTAAACAAAGTTAAGGAGGAGTTCTATAGGAGACTGTGCTATTGCCAACAACTATGTGGAGAACATTTTGAGCATTTATTTCAATATATTAAAATCAAATACATCAGGTATTTTATGTACCTATGTGTTTACTGTAAAAATAAAAATTTCACCCTGTATAATTCATAATCGACCATACATTATTTAGTTTGTTGGAATCGGTTCATTAAAAAGATTTCAAAAATATGCAAATATACAGGGTGTTTCATTAAAAAAAAAAACAACACCGACTATGGCATATTTGCACCCTGTACATTTAAATTCATGTGTCTGTGTGATCTCTCCGTGTTGCTATCAATTGGCTAACGCGTCTCAGCATTCCCCACGAATCAAGTTATTAGTAACATGGTCAGCCTTATTATCCCACTCTTCTTGAAGAGCTACAGTCAAGTCTTGAAGGGTTGCAGGGTTCAATGGGATTTTTGCTACGATATTCTTCTTATTTTTTATGAGTTACCAAAAAAATTACAGACAAAACATTACCTCTTTACATAGGTACAGTTAGAAGTTAACAAGGGGGACCAAGATTTTTGGACGTTTGTGTTGTAATATGAGCAGATTTCACAAAGTACACAAGATTTGATAGAAAATAACGAAAATGACTACATTCATTCATAGATTTGAAAGTTTCAACTGAACCTTTGTACCATCTCCCATGTTATCCACTTCCATTCCAGCAGCTTTGTGTCTTCTATATATAGGCCACTAGTTTGACTGAAGGGGATTTTTAGTAGGTAGCTGCAATGGTTGTATTATTTCCTCTTCAAAGTGTTTCCATCTGAGTCTTTGTAAGTTCTCGCAACTTTGTGGTTTCACAAAACGGTTCCGTACCTATGAAGTCGTCTTGAGAACCTTCTATAGCGTGTCATTTCATTACCAGGAATACCCTCATTTGCCGATATTTGATAAAAAAAACGAGTAAAAAAATAAATGTGAATTTAGACTACCTATCCAGTTTTGAACTGAGTTCACCTAAAAACGTGGGTGGGAAAAACGAGAACATTTATATACACTGGGAAAGAAACTCACTTTTGAATGAACTATACATAAATAATTTACAGAGTGTTAACAAATAATAAAAATAACTGGATTATTATATCAATTGTCATGGCATAAATCCAGCTTCACCTTTATTTTATTTTTTCAAGTAAAACGTGACTAAAAATAAGATATTTAACTTTGAATCGGTGGGTGTCTTTTGAGGTAGCGTAGTATAACCGGGCAATAATTTTAAAGTGCTATTTTTGTCGAAATTGTGTCAGAGAGACTGGATCTCTTTGTAAGTAATGTTTATTGTTGTGTCGTTAGAAAAGCCAATGGAATTCGGCCTCGTCACTTACCATCCGAAGCCACCATCGAAGATCCCCATCTGATTTGTTATTTCAATTCGGCGTTTTTCTTTATAGGATAATTGGATATTAAAGAGGTGAGTTAACACCTACGGACAGTCACGGACTGGCTCCTGATTATTCAAAAAGAATATGATGATGAGAACCATTTTTTACTCAAACAAGATAATCTCCTTCGACTAATTGGTTTATGTATATGCTGTTGGTTTTATATTGGGATCGTGAATAAAAAGGGTCAATACTTATTTGAAAAAAATAATTAACATCTATAGTAGCAGAAATACTTCTTTTCTCTATTATTTACATATAAAATGTATGGAAAAAAACTTTATATCTGCAATCAAAGAACACAAAATAAATTATTGGAAAAATCGTCTCTAGATTGCAGTTGCAGGACGAACACAAAACATGAATATGGTCAAAAGAATTACCGACGAAAGAAAGATGTTTATATGAAAGCCAACGATTTTTTCCAAAAATACATAAAACTTTAATTGAGTTTAAATAAGTCAGCAATAAGGTAGCAGTGGAGGGCCTTATAGACCCCATCACCACAAACCTAACCTAATTGCAGAGGCATTGGGGATATCATTTAAAGCTGTATGAAGAACAATCAAAATGAAGACTCTTAATGACGCCGATTCAAAGGAACTGGTAGCATGGAACATTAAGACGATCTAATTTTGAAAGACTGGGTAATTGAGATATTATTGTAGACGTTGATAATGTCGAACCTCTCATAAAAAAGACGGGTGGCAGTTCATCACAATATTTTTAATACGATTTTATTAGCTCCATCTGTATGTAAGTATGTGTAACCGACTCCTTTGGACTCAATTTTGACCCACTTTGAACGAACAGATTTAATTCAAACTGTTTACACTACTTGTCAAGAACCGATGGCAATACATAATAGTAATAGAATATAGGGTGTTTCATTAAAAAGAAAACTGTGATCTGGCATCGAATTTGAAAAAAACAAAATTAATTTTCTCGTTTATATTTTATTCTTAAAGTAAGAATCATTTCTTACTTTTTAGCACGATACACTTACTCACAGTATGCTGATTTCTACTCCAAATTGCGTCCGAGCCGCGCAGTTACGTCACGCGGGAACCAGAAATTTACACCCACCTCTCACCAGTCTTTTTGATTTCTGATTCATTGTGTTTTCATGCAATAAAAGGTGTTGTTAGCTTTAATTTCAATTTTACTTGAGTTGATTCGTTTATTTGGAATTTTATTACCCACTAATTTACTGTTATTAGTGTTATTTAATACTGGGAAATAATAAGGGAAATTAATAGGAAAATCACTTTTCAAGACTGCCTGAAAAAACTGGACAAGAATATGTCAAAATTTACAAATTTCAATAAATGATTCTAAATATAAGCTTTTTCTACTCCTATATACTATAAATTTTTTACCAATTAAATGCCATTTTCAGTTTCATAATGATACTCATTATAACACTGGTTTTCATTATTAAACTGAAAAATTGACCAATAGAAATCTAGATTTTTAAATAACCAAGTAGGCAGACCCAATATTTTCTGTGGAATGTCGGAAAAAGACCAAAATAAATGTCGAGCACCAGACCAAAAATACTTAATGATCAAGGTAGGTAAATACATATTTAAACTTATTAATTTTTGTTTACAATAATTTATGACTAATTTTCTAACAGTAACATACCTATATACGTTTTATATTAGTTTAATGTGATCCCGTAGGGTGGTTCGAGAGCCGGTTTGTGCATTTTTTTATATTTTTTTCAAATCAATTTCTCTCGCATTAACTACACAAAACTCGCCTTTGGCTCGTTTCGTATCCCGGTGACAACTTTATTAAGGAGTCTTGTAAAATAAATAAAATATAATGGTAGAAATATGAAATATAAAATATTTATAATATACCTAATAGTGTGTTTTAATTTTGCCCACCCATAAATATTTCTGTTTCAAATCTTTTTAAAATGTGAAAAATATAATATATTACCTACATATTTCTACACGTTTTGTACATTGTTAACTCCCAGCATTTTTTTTTTTTTTTTTTTTTTTTTTTTTTTTTTTTTTTTTTTTTTTTTTTTTTTTTTTTTTTTTTTTTTTTTTTTTTTTTTTTTT
>CAJUYG010000306.1:82669-94412 GCA_910591675.1 Galerucella calmariensis
TTTTTTTTTTTTTTTTTTTTTTTTTTTTTTTTTTTTTTTTTTTTTTTGCGGCATTTTTTTTACGATGGTCGTCGTCTTCCGCTTCTCAACCTCCACAGATTCCTATCTGTCCAATCATCTTCTTGGAGTCCTCTTGTATTCATGGCACCCTCAACATCTTGTTTCCATCTTCTAGGTGGCCTCCCTCGTTTTCTTCTTTCGGTTGGTGTCTAATTATAGATTTTTCTTGGCCATCGATCTTCCTTCATTCGTTGAAGGTGGCCGTACCAAGTTAATATTTTGCTATCTATAGCGTCGAGAATAGTTTCTTTTTCTCCTATAATTTCTCGAATTCGTTCATTTCGGATATGCTCTAGTCTCGAAATGCGACAACTTCTTCGCCAAAAGTCCATTTCAAGAGATAACAACCTATTTTTTTCTTTTTTGTTCAATTCCCATGTTTCAGCACCATAAGTGGTAATGCTCTCTACAATGGCTTTGTATAACATGATTTTTGTTTTCTTTGATATTTTGTCACTCCATAGCAAAGAGTTAAGTTGACCAATAGCCCGTCTTCCTTGTCCAATTTTATTCGTAATGTCTTGTGTGCTTTTTCCATTTGTTGTAAAAGTAACGCCCAAGTATTTAAATGTGCAAACATTTTTAATTTTGCAGATTCCTACATCCAAGTCCTCCCGTTCCTCTTCACCCACTACCAAATACTCCGTCTTCTTTGTGTTTATTGTTAGGCCCCACCTTGAGTATTCCTCATGCAGCTTTCTAAACATGTAACTAGAGTCGTCTCTATCTCCTGCTATTAGGATCTGGTCGTCGGCAAAGAGTAAAGTGTACAAAGTTTCCTGTCCTACTGGGATTCCCATTCCGCGGCATTTCCTCTTCCAACTTTTTAATACTTCTTCTAAGTATATTTTAAATAAAGTCGGTGCCAGTGAGCACCCTTGTCTTAAGCCTTTATTTACGAGAAATTCTTCGGAGATGCATCATTGTACTTACCAAAAAAAGATAACTAAGTTACTGATAATAAAGTATTATTTCATATTATATCTGAAAAACCATGTCGCATTTAAATAATCATTCATAAAGTGGAAAAATGGATGAAAATTAAACACAAACAGAGTATTTCCCATATATTTAGCATTGTACATCACCGATTGAGATTCCCACTTGACGTCATACGCTGTCGGCTACATGCGCAAGAACATATTATGTAAGTGTATCGTGCTTTTTAGTACGATTATGAGTATAGCTGATATTTGTTGAACCTATCCTCAGAGCATCACTATGAAATAAATCCTATTGGAAAACATATCGGATTTGTTCAGTAGTAATGTCTTAGGTTTTTGAACTCAATTTTTATGTTTTAAAAATTATTTACCAAGGAACAACCTTCTATTATTGATTTTTCACGTTTTGTAAATATAGTGATTACTCAATTAGAGCTTTTGATGTTAAATTATCCCTATTCTATTTTTTTCATCCCCTTCTTGGCTTTCTTAAAACTCTTCCTGTCTATAATTTGCATTATTAAATCATAATTTCAATGGTTTGTGATAAAGCACGATAATAACAACTTACAACCCTTAAAAATGGTCAGGAATATAAATTATTAAAAGTTCCTCGATTCTACAACTTCAAGAAACGTAAAGCCAATTAAAATATATTATTATATATACAGGGTGTTTTCAAATTTTTGCGACAGAATTCGGGAGGTGATTGCTCTTATGAAATTAAGTTGGGTCCTTCTTATAACAATATTTCCTCAGCCTTTTCTGAGATATTACCCTTAAAAGGTATAGATTAAAATTGAGTTTTTATTTTTTTTTTTTCTAAAATTTCGATGAAGCTAGAAACTTGAAATTCTGTGATTTTCGTGCTTTTATTATGAATCGTTTTGATATGAAATTAAGTTTCACCCCCGTCTAATGTAACAGGAATATTGAAAAAATACTCGTGGTTAGTTATTTGCGAGTATACAAAATTTACAGAATTTCAAGTTTCTAGCTTTACTGAAATTTTAGAAAAAAGAATAAAAACTCAATTTTAGTCACCAACTTTTAAGGGTGATATCTCGGGAAGGGGTAGGCGTAAATATTAGGTACCTACATATTTTAAAATGAAGTTGTACAATACGAGGGAGAAAATTGATGCCCTGGACAAGATAATCACTTTTATAGAGTATGAAGAGAACATTTTTGCGCTATAATTTTTGACAATCTTCGAAGACACTTGCCCAACCAGAATACCTTGCCGAGTTTCTGTTGGTAACACAAAATAAGCTAGATTTTTCCTTAGAGTTGCGCCTTACTTTCAATAGAAATGACAACAAACTGATAAAATTGGCATGGAATTGGCAAAATTGGTTCTAAAGAAAGCAAAAATTCCCTCTTCGTGGATTCTTATCTACTGTCTTTCCTAGTTCTATATGCAAAATATAAAAAACAACCCCCATATACGTATAAATAATAACTTGGACATGGTTCACTAGTTAAAGTATAGAAAAAATATATTTTTGCGAATCCACCTCTGGTAAGGTTGTTACCATCAAACACTAACACAGCACAAGAATACGGAATGGTTCTATTGTGAGTTTTAACGAAAAGAAGACTGCAACGTTAAATTTATCAACATAAAGTGACAAAGACGAGACGTCTCGGAATAAAACACAAACACACAGAAATGGTATTGAAAGACCTTGCTTACAGCAATACCAAGGTCCTCTGCGGTGTTTAACGAGATTGAAGAAGTTAATCGTTGACTGTTAGTAATTCAAATGGAATTTTATAACGATATCGAGATGCTCTGTGAAATTCGACGTTTTTATTGGAATTTATGCGGCTATAACTTGTCAATGCGAACACATTCTCTTGGCGAATTTGGCGAAAAATTAAGATTAATACGACAGGAATGACTTGACATACCGAAATCTGCAGCTATTTTAAATTCATCTTAACAAATATGTGGGTCCATTTGTATTGAGTTTTATCTTTATTAAATATATGGCGTTAAAGTAATAACATATGTCTCAATATTTCCTATTTATACATTTCCTGTATGGGGCTGTAACTGGCAGCTGGAGCTAGCCCATGGAGTGATAAATAAGAGAAGTTTTAAATCATATGGAAGGAGCTGGAGCCTGGAACAAAGTTTGTGCGCAACTATAGCACAAGGCGCTTATATAACAGCAACTAACTGAACTAACAAACCCCGCCTTCCTCTACCCGAAACTCATTAATTTAAGGTTAGTCGTTTTTAATTTACTTTTATTTAATCTACTCATTGGCCTTTCTGTAAAGAAATTAATCATCTCAATCATTGGTACTTACTATTATCACAGCATTTATCATCACATATCATAGGTAAGTTAAAAAAGTAGATTTTTTTCCCCAATGTTTGAGGTTGAGTTTTCGTGAAATAATGGAAATATCATTTTTCATTTTATCGTTTTTTTTGCAGACAAAAACGAAGGATTGCTAAAAATTTGTGACCCAAACCAAAATAATATATATGTACTAGATGTATATTAATGTAATTGTAAGTACTTATGTGAAAAAGTGCTTCAATATTTTGAACACTGTATTTGTGTGCTTGCTCTGTAATATTGGTGTGTGCTTCAAGATGCCAAATTGTTTAAATGGGTACGTCAATTGAATAACTATATAAAAAAGAAGTTTTTTGATCTAGATAATTGAAGTCATAAATTGTTTGAAATAATAAACCCTACTTATTAATAATAAAAGGTGTTATTTGCGTGAAGATCTCTTCCTTAAAAATAATTTTGCAGACTCATTTAGATTGACAAAAAGTGCAGGTATTGGCTGTTTTTGTATGTTATTTTGGATATTTTATTGTATGAAAGTTGTTGAATTAATAATATTTTCTCACTTGCAAAGGTTTTTTTCAATCTCCTACCATAATTCCCTATAATATTCTTTTTTCTCTTATTCTTTTGGGAATCAAACCACAATAATGTTTTTTATTTTTTATTTCGAGGTTTCGGTAGCGTTCCAGCTACCGTTGTCGAGATTAACTAGTAATAAAATTAATAAAATAATTTTTGGTCCCTATCTGACACAACGAAAAAATATGACAACTAGACAATCAATAATATTCTGAAGTTTAAGACTACAAAACTTTGTTGTCAAATTTTATTAAGGTCCATTTATAGTAGATCACACCTCTGGTAAAATGTGACATTCTAACGATATGATAGTCTACTAGGAATGGAATCCAGTGAAGTGCACGTTCCAGGAACGGTTTTTTATTGGGATAGCGCTTTTTTTAGCTTATTTTGGAAATGTTGTTAATAAAACGCGTTTGTTGTTACTTTTTTGTGTATGATCATTTTTGTTTTCGAAACATGTATAACTCAGTTTGGTGATTTTGTGTATTGAAGTGTGTATTGATTAACTACTATTCCAATGATAAATCATAAGAAAACCTGGATAAAAACTTATGATGCTATCCTGATAACGCAGGTAATTGATTATTGGAAATTTCTCTTTCTAACATTGGTAACCAAATTTGACTACATTCGGCTGAAATACTAGCTACACATTTATCTGCATTTAGTTGTAATAATAAGAATAATATTAATAATTCAGCTAACATAATTTTTAAAAACTTGACAATACCGTATGTTAGGGGTTTGTCAGAAAGAATTAAGAAAATTGGTAATCAATTTAATATTCGAACCAGCTTTAAATCTAACAATACTTTGAGATCTATCTTAACAAAAACGAAACCAAAAAATGAAGAACAATCTTCAAAAAATTGCATATATCAGATATCTTGTGAATGCGACAAATTCTATTTAGATGAAACATCTAGACCATTGAAAGTCCGAATAAGTGAACATAAAAAATAAATAAAAGATATGGAGTTCTTTAAGACAGGTATTTGTAAACATTTAAATATAGAATATATAAATATAGAGTATATAGAATATATAGAAAAAATATTTATGCAATTCGCTTCTACAACGAGGTTATTAGCAAATATGCATAATTTGGTACAATAATTTCAGAATATGAATAATATAAATATTTTGAAGAAACTTAATTAAGTTTATGACATTACAGGAGTCTCCTAACAGTTCTATATAAGGTTATCGCTGAAACTACATACTTTGCGCTCGTAATAATATTTGGGACACTCAACAAGAAAATGTTTGACACTTAACTGCACCTTACACACACTACATATTGGGGCTTCTTCTTTCTTCAGGAGATATTTATGTGTATATCTCGTGTGTCCTATCCTAAACCGTGATAATATCACTTGTTGTCTCCGCGTAAAACCAAGGATATTCCATGGGGAAACAACAAGCTTTATTTGTTTCAACTTAGCCTCGGATCCAATCCACAATTTTTGCCAAACATCGCTTGTTGATTTTTTGACAAAAGCTTTCAGATCACTTTTACTAGACAGCTGTTTATTTACTATTGTGGGATTATTTAGTTGGGCTTTTTGGCTTGCTTAATTGCCTGTAATTTGTGTGTGATTAGGGAGCCATTGAATGGATATTTTCTTTGATGTTCGTTACAAGCGCTGAATCTGAGTGGATTTGAGTTATGCTTTGAAGAGCACTCAACGAATCTGTTATTATGAGAAACTTTCTTTGACGGGAGCCCCCTGTATATACGCTCTATATGCGCTAAAGCAAAAGATTGCGTCTCGTGTGCAGTAACCAAAGCAGCCGACGTGCTATCTTGAGATTTTTAGAGGCATCCGTGTAAATATGTGCTAAGTGGGAGGAAAAGACACAATTTTGTGACATTGAACCTTCCAATAACATTTTTCTTTGCAGTTAAGCAAGTTTCTTCTTTCTTATGCAGTTTATTTATTACATAATAATTTTAGTTTTATTTAATTTCATTTTCCCCACTTCTCATTATTAAATTTCAACTGAGAAACAATTCCCTCGACGTGGTTTTTTTTGAGTCAATGGTCAGTTCTAAAATTAATAATGGTAAATCACAAATTACCATCTAACCGAAGGCCGAAACTGATTTTAAACAAACAAAAAAAACAATCAAGGTAATAAAATAAAAAATAATAATGTGTTACGGGCGGGCGCTACAAAATTATCCTGTCTACAGATACAACGGATCGATTAGAACGTCACAGTTGTCATTTCGGTCAACGATAATTGCAGGCCGGCGAAGAATTAGAAGAAACTAGAGCCCCGAGAGATCTATTGTACCGACTGTACAGGTATGTGTTAAGACGTCAGCGGAGACCTACGTCAGTGTGTCATTTGTCTAACGACCAAGGCAAATTTTGGCGTATATTTCCCAACAATGGGAAGGACGAATGTAAACAAATGTTTCAGGTAGGTTTGCGGAACATCTTTACAATGCCGCTAATTTCAAGTTTATTTGTAATAAAATCATATACAGTAGCTATGGATAATCATAAATGATAATAATAAAATATACAGGATGTTCCGGAAGTAATTTGAAATATTGTTGTGGGCGATTCAACAGAATTCCTAATGCAATATGTGGAGGAGCACCTTCATGCATGAACGTCTCCCAACAATAAAGAGATTAATGAAAAAGTGAAAAATATTGGATACAAAAAAAATTTTAAGCTTTTGATATAGTCGAACCACTCATATTTTGCTGATTAGAAAAATATAGCGATAGGGAGTTCAGTTCGTCAGAAGTTTCAGCAGTACTCAAACGTAATTTTTCTTGGCTTGTAGCAGAAAACACCTAAAATTGTGTTGCTTTTTTATGAGCGTAGCCAGATGGGACCTATCCAGTTCAGTTTGTTTTTATTTTCCTTGCTGTGCTTTAGTGGTAGTCTGATTTGGTGCGTGAAGTAATTTATTTTTTTTAAGACCGACCAGAAAATATACATTTTCTGGACAATTTTTCGTCCAGAAAATAACGTTTTGCCGATCAAGACCGGAAAATGGACGACAGGGACCGGAAAAATCTTTTGCCGGTCCCTGACGTCCATTTTGTTTTCATTTTTCCAATCGCTCTTTTATAATACAATCTACCTTTATTTCGTTACTATGTTAACAACGTTTCGATATATTGTCGAGAGATGACAGTTTGTTGATTTTGCTGCTTGAAATTACCTATCAAGATAAAATTATTTGAAAAAAAATGCCATTAGTTTAAAATTCGCGCTCAACCAAAAATGACGGATGACATAACGAGTACGTTCATAATTGATCAAAGACTGACAAAGTAAGGGGTAAACGGGGTAAACGCTTCTCATGGTGCGTTTGTGAATTATTTTCAATTTTCGTCTCATATTTGGCTGGTATTGGCAAACATTGTATATACAACATGGTGGTGAAGATATTTATAAGACTCGCACTTTATTCTGCTCGGAGCACGGCCCCTCGCGAAATAATTTTGGTGCTCGGTCAATAACAATAATAATAGTCTACCAACAGGTAGGTATATGCTTTTCTAAAATACTTCTTGAAAATCATGGACAACGGAAGAAACCTCCAACTTCTGTCAATATTATTGATATATAGATGGTACCGAAACTTTGGAATAATACATTAAACTACGGTATGAATCTTCTGTTGCTAGGAACCTCAGTGTGATGGCTAAACTTTCCTATACTGGAAGTCTCTGTATTTGGTGTTGTTCTTGCCAATGCTAGGGCCAATTAAACATAACAGATATTTAAAATATGTGCTTGACATTCTTATACAGGGTGTAACAAAAAGACAGGTCATAAATCATACCACATATTTTGGGACTGAAAATAACTCGATCCAATCCAAGTTACCCTAGTACAAATGTGCATGCGAAAAAAGTTACTGCCCTTCGAAGTTACCAAATGAAAATTGATTTTTTCAAATATTTCGACAGTTGTTCGACATATTATAATGAAAGTTGACAAGTGGCTTTCTTATGATTAGAGCATCTTAAAAACAAAATTAAGGAATTATTGCACCCCGTTAAAAATTTATAGGAGTTGAGATCCCCTAAACCCCTCCAAAATTTTTGTGTACGTTACAATTTAATGCTTATTGTGGCACCATTATTCAAACACATTATTTTTGAAACTTTTATGCCCCCTAGTACTTTTTATTTATTTATTTTTCATTATGCTTCAAAAATTTCGAGTAACAAAAATTAATGTCAATGAATTTTTAAGTTTTTCGAGAGTCCCAAATTTTTGATTATTCATTATAATATGTCGAACAACTTTCGAAATATTTGAAAAAATCAATTTTCATTTGGTAACTTCGAAGGGTTATAACTTTTTTCGCATGCACATTTGTACTAGGGTAACTTGGGTTGGATCGAGTTATTTTTAGCCCCAGAATATGTGGTATGATTTATGACCTGCCTTTTTGTTACACCCTGTATAGTTCTTAAAACTTGATCGAAGTTCACCTTCTATACTTATATCATCTTTTCTTAGATCTTGCAATAGTTTGGAATTCACATTTCCTCCTTTTTGCCTTAAAGATGACCCAATAAAAAATCAGCGTTTACTTTTTTTTATCATAAAATATATAACTCCTAGCAAAAGTTCCTTTGGGAACAGTGTTGAAACACTTTCAAATCAAAACTGTTCGAAATATCTGTTCAAATCAACGGTTCATATTGTTTTTGTCCTGTCCGCTTGGTGGAAACCCGGCATAAGACAGACACGGAAAGTGTTCATACCTCAGTAGAAAGCATCTAAAAAATTTATCATGTCCTTGACAGACTATTATAATATCTTCACGATCACACAAACGCCGCCGAATAAAAACTCTTATTTTTCAAATCACATTCACAAAACACTCCAAAAGGTTATGAGTTTCGTTCTACTGTTCATATTAAACGTGGGTAATTCTTAAGGAATATTTCTGCATAGATAAATACCGTAGCTGGAGCTTTGGAGCATACCGTTGATTCAGTTTGTTGGTGGTTATTCTTTCAATTTTTACGACAAACACGCACATCAAACATAAATAACATTTTACCATCAATGGACGGAACGTGATGTCTTGCATCGAATTCTTCGGACGCTAAAAATGAATGCAGGTGTCAAAAGAATCGTCCCGGTACAATGGCAGAGGCGGATTGAAAGTTGCACAATTTCTTGGAAGTGAAACATTCTTGAAAAATATTGTTAAGGTACTTTGGACTTGTTGAAATTATAAAACAATTGTAACTGATAATGTTCTCGGATAATGTTTATAAACAAATTTACCAATGTTTCTATTAATGGATTTTAGCCACTCTCTTGCATGGACGGTTCTCAGACAATGGTTTCTCCATGTTACTCTGAAAATTTGCTCGATACCGTCTTAAAAGAGCTGGAGCTCTTAAATTAGAAGAGCTAATAACTTCAGTCGAAAAGTGGGAAAAGGAGCGGATTGCCTTGTGTCCTAGATATACCATATACAGTGCTATTCAAAAGTCCCCTCCCCTCCTCGTATCTTTTGAACGGCTACAGTTACATTAATAAACTTTGGAGGGTGAAAATAAAGTGTTGTAAACTTCTCTATAAATGGTAACAGGTGACGTGATAGTGATAGATGACGTCACAGTGCCACTCTGACCAATAATTTTAAATAGGACCTTATGGCAAGTGATATCTCGTTTGAAAGGCATTGACATTGGCTACATAGCCATATTAATTTTGTTTGGGTTTAAATTAATTTTGACGGATAATTTAATAAATACCAAAATTATTGGAATTATTTTTTTAAATTTAATTAATCAAATATCAACAATGGATTCTTATAGCAAGTGTTCGAAATGTGCTCAGTCTATCTGGTGCCGTAGTATAAACCTTGGATTTCAAGTACCCCCATAGAAAAAAGTCTAATGGCGTCAGATCTGGTGACCGAGGTGGCCATTCTATAGGACCTCGCCGGCCGATCCATCTACCTCGATATTCTTCATCCAGATAACGTCTTACTGCACCATAATAATGTGCAGGAGCACCATCTTGTTGAAATTTTATTTCCAGATGACCGAATTCATCTGGATTGTCTTCCAGAATTTCAAGAATTAACGGCTCAATTGCATTTTGTAACATCTCCAGATACACTTAACTGCTTAAATTTGAATTTAGGAAGACAGGACCAATTATGTGGTTTTCCAAAATACCTGCCCAAACATTGACTTTTTCTGGAAATTGGGTATGTTGTTCACGAAAGATAAAAGTGAACCAAACCTTTGCGTGTTTCTTGATCTTTCCAAGGCGTTCGATACTGTAAATCACCAGATATTGTTGGATGCTTTGGAGGGGTCGGGAATACGTGGAGGTGCACTTAATCTTATGCGAAATTATCTTGAAAGTCGGGTTCAGCAAGTGAAGATAGGCACCTGTTACAGTCATGAACAGAAAGTTGAGTATGGAGTCCCACAGGGCACTGTCCTTGGACCAATTCTATTTTCAGTTTATATAAACAGTCTACTTACTATTGAGAGCAGTGGAAAGATTTACAGTTTTGCCGACGACACAGCAATATTATATTCATCAAAAACTTGGGACGATCTGAAAAATAAAGCTCAAAACGATTTATCTCACTTATTAAACTGGTTTAATCACATGCAACTTACCATACATTTTGACAAAACACATTTTATACCCTTTGCAAATTATACAACAACACTACCCCATTATCAAACTTTAAGCATACAAAACCAGAATGAAGAAATTGAGATAAATTCCGCAAAATGTATTAAATATCTTGGTGTAATTGTGGACCAACATTTGAAATGGGATGAGCAGATGAGTGCGGTAGCGAAAACTTTAAGATAGCTTATATATTCGAGAATAACATATTCAGCTTTCTTCAGGTTTTCCAATTTTCCGGACATTTTTTCCAAGATATTAGAAATCCGAAAAAAGCAAGATAAAGATGATAAAATTACGCATATTTTGAAAAAAAAAAACGGTTCCGATACGACCATTTTAAGCAAAGTGATGATTTAGTTTTCGAAAAAAACGGTTTTACGATGTATAAGCATATGTTGACATGGTGCTGAATGGCTTTAAAAATGTTTTTTGGAAAAAAGAAAAAATACGTGTCTCATGAGATCGCGAATAGAATTTGGTCTCAGTGTTTCAAAAAAATCAAATAAATCGATTTTTTTTGCTCGTTGAATCAACGTGGAATCGGCCAAATTTAGATAGTTATAATATTATAATATTATCAAGTTTTATTCTTTTTGATTTCTACACGTTTTATACTTAAAACTCGGTATAGTTGTTAGGGCTCGAACTTAACCAATGGAGAAATATTCTCTTATCTAATCTACCTCTCCAGCTCTATTAAAAAAATTTATCGACAACCTATTAAAAAGTCAACATTAATCTATCAACTCTACAAAGAGAAATAATCAATAAACAAAATGACCATTTTGCCTCAACAGCTTCTTCTTCCCACTAACAAGAAGACCACCTATAGAAAAAAAAAGTATCCCGCGGTAAATTCACTTGATTATAGACCGAAATTTGCTGATAATTATAAAGGAGGCTCTAGGACAAATCACAGGGGAACGTCTCACAAAACTAATCACATCTATGATGCCGCATTATTTAACCGATGTTTGTTGAATCTACTTTTTAACAAACTTTATTTACGATTCCTTTGATATTTCAATTTCAAATTCCACTAAATCATTTGTAATGCGAGTTGATAGCTTTGAAGTAACCGCCTAACAAGTCCAATTTGTTGTCGCAATTAAGGTGGTCCTAACTAGAGGCTGATATTAGCGAGTTTTGAAGAGAAGCGGTAAAATAATACTTAGTTTCT
>CAJUYG010000306.1:112157-128567 GCA_910591675.1 Galerucella calmariensis
TCGTCAATAAGAGAGTGTGTGTTCGGTGAGTCTTGGCCTACATCTGCCGATATAAAGGAGATGTCTCCCAGTGACCTGTCCACCTTCCTGAGAAGGAGGCTACACACTCACCCTCCCTACTCGACAGATACAGCTTAGTATTATTGGACAAAATACCCAAGTGACATAATAAAAAAAATCAAGATTATCATATTACCTTCAATGCCCTCTGTATTTATTTTATCAATTCATAGAGTGTATTTACCAAGTTAATCTAGTGGATGATAACACAAAATATCTATTTTCAATTTATTTATACAGAGTAAATCGAGTGGCTTCGATTTGTGTATACATATAAACATATTTACGTAGGTACTTCTAGTTCCCATTATACATTTGTTAAAAGCGAAACAGAAAAGAAATATTTACATTGGATATCACGTGCAAGTATAAGCGTTTGTTTACATAAGGGCACTTGATTTCGTTACGTTCACCTTTTTAGCTTACACCGCTTCAACAGTTTATATTTAAATCGTAAATATCTGACAGAATAAAATAAATGCGTAACAGGTATTGAGAACACATACAAATATTAGAATACACTGAAAAACTGTATAGAACAAAAAAATAGAGAGGAAGTTTGGAAAAATTCGGAGATCTGGCAGTGCTGCTTGAATTCAAAATATCTTCAGGGGGTCTATTCTCAAACAGTGACATTTTTTGTCGCATGCGAGATTCTACTTCTTGATATACATCCTTAATGTCACTGTTTGAGAATAGACCCCCAGGTTCGACAAATATTTATCTTCTATATGTAGAATCTCGTGTAGCAGCAACAATGAGCACTATACATAAAGTTATATGTCCAAGAGAGAACAACAGTATCCTCTCCTCCAGATATATTGTGTGTGTCCTCGTGTTCCTTATCTAGACCCGTCTTCTCCTCCCGTATCTTTGAAGCCATTAGGAAAGTCAGGCTTCAATATTGGTGAATTGCAGCCTTAAATCCCCGTGTTCGTTACTTCGATTTTCAAATGGTTTCTTTGTTTTGTTGAAATGTTAGCAACCATACTGAAGACTTTTTCGGCTAGGTATGATGATGAAAATGCGATCCCATCAAAAATATTTATAAAACCTAAGCTCAATATTATATTATGTGCCTTGGTTGTTTATCCAAAGACTCTAAATCGATATAAATGAGTGCCAAGTTCAATGGTCAATCATTTCTTCTTATAACTTGGGATAATATATTGAAGTTTGAGGTCTGACTTGGCTAGTTCGAATATACGAATTATTATTAAATACTGGAAGAGCCCTATGTTCTATGGCTAGTTTCTACCAGCAAGCCAAATTTTCGGATGAAATAAGAACTTACTGCTTTAGAACTTGCAAATGCTATTAGACCTAAGGCTTCAATATGTTATTCTAAGTTATAAGAAGAAACGATATTTTAAGTTGTTATAAATTGCCCTGCGTTGTATATTCAAATACCCTTGATTGAACTTCTGGCTCCTGATCTGTGCTGGCCGATGGTGATCAACTTTGTTACATTATGACATTGGCTACTTTAATGGCTGTGATATTGTACGGATTTATTATCCATTGAGAAATTTTAGAAACTTTCTTTTTGTGGAACATTTTTTGGCTTTGAAATAAATAATTTCCAATATCAATCCTATCGTTATAATCAATAGCAAAACAAGTTAAACAGGATCTATCTAAATATTGTAATATTTAATCAAAATGCTAGTCGAGACGAGTAGGTGCAACAATTTATGAATCATCCACGTAGCAGACGTAAAAGCAAGAGATAACGATAAACAAAGACGAGTAGTGTCATTGAAATGTTGAAGACCTGCTTATGATAGTTACATTCAGACTGTATGTAACAGGTATAAAGTATAGTTACAACACCTCTTACTCTATGCATCCGGCATCCGCCTCAGTAGTCAGTCTATGCATCTAGATATATCCGGTAGTGGGTATTCCATATACTACGAACGGTACAACATGTTACCTGGTCAATGAATACAAGTAATAAAAGAATACGTCACACGGTTATAATGATGACGATGTTTTAATTTTATGAAAAGAACATCTGGGACGATAACAAGTTTCAACTTGTATTTTATTAATTGATTGAATGTCGTGATACAACACGTTTTTAAAAACAAGTCTGGGTTAATGTTTGAATATTATGGCTCTATTAATTTATTATTGTATGTGTTATTAGGTGAAGATATTATTAATGCATAGGACAACATTGAAAAAAACTGAATAAGATATTAAAACAGTTAGTTTCATTTAAAAAGTAATGTGAGTAGATTTCTAAAAGTAAGGGACCAAAAAGCAAATTCAATTAAATAGGATATGCTTATAAAGGACTAATAAAAGAATTAATGAAGACAATTGAACATAATATAAAGCTACCAATGGGAATTGTGAATAAATTGGAAAAATTGCCACTGCAAAGTTGCAAACAATATTTTAAATAGATGCAGTATTAAGGTGCTTCTAAACGGACAATATTTTTAGTGCAATATGTAGCTGCAACACAGTGGCTGCCAACATTGCAGCAAGACAGATATATTGACAATATTTTCAGTTTGTCCCGGCCATATAGCTTCACATGTTTTGTGTTGCCTATGCATTCAATTGGTTGCAGCAAGAGTTGCCGGACGATCGATAGGCCAGCGAAAATACTCTACAATTTTACTTTGTTTTGGTGTTCGTTTATTGTTGTTTTTATGAAAATTTTGGAGGTTGAAGTATATAAAATGACTAATACTTGGTCAAATGAAAAGATTATTGAGTTTATTAATGAAATACATTTTTTACATCCTGAGTTATAGAATGTGGAAACCGGAATTTATAAAGACAGAAATGCTAAAAAAGATGGATGTGCAGTTATCGCCGAAGAATTTGATATATCAAGTGATGAGACCTACAAAAAAGTCAGATACTTGAGAACTTATGGAAAGAATGAGGTGAAAAATAAGAAAACCGGTAGTGCTGGTGGTGAACTAGTGAAATGGTAGTTTTAACTTGTTATCAAGACTTATTTATACACTTAGGTAATCTAAATTTTCACGTCCAAGGTCGAATCCACAATCTACTCTTCTTTTTCTCGTAAGTCGCGAATAATTTCGTCAGCCATTCTTGCACGATCGTGTAGCCCGTCTACGAAAAAAGTATTTTCATTAATGGGCCATAGTGCTGCAAACAATATTACCGAGATATTTATGACAGAGCCATATGCTACAATTGAAATGTTGTTATGCTGGCTGGGCTATAGTAGCCAATATTGCAGCCACATATTGCACTGAAAATATTGCCCGTTTAGAAGGTGCTTTAGCAATACATTTATTATCCACATTAGTATACATAATAATGAATGAACATTACAAAATAAATACAACTTTTTTTTTAAATATTTCCAAATGATGTGTCACATCAGGGGTGATTGGGTTCTAATAATGTAACAACCTGTGACTAGAACGAGAGAAGGGATTAAAAAGTCCTAAAAATTAGACGTCAGCGAGACTCCTAAAAATATTATAAACATTGAAAAAGTTCATAATCATTAGCGAGTCCACTTTTGGAAGATTTAATGAGTCTGTTTTTTTTTTAAATTAGGTCCACACATTATTTTATTAACACAAAAATTTTGTAAGTAATTCAAAATAAATAAATTTTACGCGGGGCACGTTACAGTCAGAAGCGTAATGTTAGTGTACATTATAACTTTCATATGCGGTGACGTCACAGTCATAGTCTTCGCCCCGCTACGGTATGCTTGTTTAATTGGTTGTATTAGGAGAACGACATATTCTAATGACATGATATTTTCAGAATCATATTTTTATCCTTAGTTCTTGCTTTTACGACAGTTAAAAATGATTTAAAAATTTTAGTAAACGAGCCTATTCGAGTGACGTGATTTTTGGATGACCCCTTATTGATAGATTTGATTTGATTTTAACGAGCGATTTTTGGGTTTTCCAGAATGGTTCGTTAAAGGATTTTGTTTATTTATACTCCTTTTCGCTGGTACAAATTTTTTTAGGTGTCCATAGACTGGCAAAGCTTAAGCTTTTTGAATATTATACTACTGTTGCTCTAGCACAGTTAATCAGATCCTAAAGAGGTCCGTGTTGCATCAAATGCATGTTTTCAAATGACATTTATTTAGAGATACCTTCCAATTTTCATCGTACAATTCTAGCTACTTTAGAAAGAAATATAAAAATAAAAGATATACTGTCTTCCAATAACTAAATTATGTAAAATATAATCATAGTCTTACCAGTATAAGAATTTGTTCGACTCACCTGAAACAAAATAAATGCGAATAAAAATTTTTGATTTTTTTTAAATAACATAAATTACATCAAAAATAAACAATGGTAAATGGGGAGGGGGTTAAAGTATAAGGGCTACTTCTAGCTGCCCCAATCCCTTGGTTTATTTTAGTTGAGTTAAGAAATATTTTACTTAATTTTTACACATATGAACACTTCATTTATGGTTGTTGAGTTTATTCCATCTCAAAAGAAAATTCAATAAAACCGTTTGTAGGTGCTTTTGGGGGTCCTCTTAAATTTTCTTGTAGTATATTCAATTTATTTTTATTTTCAAAGAGGGTCGACACCCTTTGGACTCTCCAAAGACTATTCCTAAACTTTTTCGCCTCTTTGTATTTTTTTGTGAACATTTCAGTTTGTAAGATACAGCCGCCCTTTCAAATGTCAATTTCAAAATATTAAATTTTCAGTATCAAAAACAACACTCTCCAATCAACCTAGGTATTTTCAATCCAAGAATAAGTGGTAGAATTTATGACCAATATTTTCGAGACATCCTTATATTTGGTATAGCATAGCAAATATTGATGTTATTATTATTGAATAGTTTTTCAACTCGGAAAACGTCCAATGTAGGTTAGTAGTACAAATTTGGGAAAATATATTCTTCCAACTTTTCAATCAATTGAAGCATTTTCGTTCAAATTAAATAAAAGATATGAAGCATTATTTGGAATAATTTTTTTTTCTTTTTTTTTGAGATTACAATCTGATTGGTAACGATCAATGAGCAATTTTAATCTAACTTATTTTACTAATTTCAATCCTAATACTAAAGGTCTTACTCAACAATAGTTCCTTAGACTCTAACACAAATAGACGACACTAACACTGCACTGTACTCTACTTTACACTGACTTATATACTAAACTAACTCAAAGGGCTTTGTCCTCTTGAGTCTTCTTGTCTGGTTGGTGTTGTCGAGGAGCTGGATGGCCTCAACATTCACATGTTCTAGGAGTCGTTGTTCATGACCCTTGGCAAACTTGGTGATCGTCTGGTTAACAGTGTCAATCTCCAAGTCCCGATGGAGGTCACTGTTTCGGCAGTACCAAGGAGCTTTGGTGATATCCCTCAGTATTTTGTTTTGAAATCGTTGTATGATCAGGGTGTTGCTTTCTTTGGTACAGCCCCAAAGCTGAATTCCATAAATCCATACAGGTTTCAGGATTTGCTTACATATTAGCAATTTATTGTATATAGACAGAGTGGAATTTCGTCCCAGTATCCAATACATTTTTCTAAATTTGAGCCCTAATTCTTCTCTTTTCTTTTTGACATGGGGTTTCCAGCGTAGCCCCGCATCTAATGTAATACCCAGGTATTTGGCTGTGTTGGCATAAGGTACCTGAGCATTATTGAGTCTAATTGGCACTGAGTGTTCTCTTTTGTTAGTAAAATGTATGTGCACTGATTTTGATTCGTTAAGCTTGATTCTCCATCTTTCAGTCCATATTTGAATCTGGTTTATGGTTGTTTGTAATATGGCTGTAGCTTCGTCATGACTATTTCCGACTGCTAAGATGGCTGTGTCATCAGCAAAAGTGACTATAGTGTTATGCTCTATATTAGGGATGTCATTAGTCTATGGAAGGTATAGGACTGGTCCTAATACACTTCCCTGCGGTACTCCCGCTTTGATTTCTCTGAGTTCGGAATAAGCTTCTTGTTTTATTCTGAAGACTCTGTTGGATATGTAAGAAATTAGCAGTTGTGAGTACTGTTTTGGCAGCAGATGTCTCATTTTGTACTCGAGTCCTTCGTGCTGCATCTAGGAAGATTGTAGAACAGACCTTTCTTTCTTCTATCGTTTTTTCTATGATGTTGGTTATTCTGTGGACCTGGTCTATCGTTGAATGGCTTTCACAAAATCCAAACTGGTGATCAGGTATTAGCTTCCTTTCCTCTATTATTGGTTTTATTCTTTTTAGTAGAAGTTTTTCAAATAATTTTGATATTACAGGTAATAGTGAGATCGGTCGGTAAGATGAAGCTTCTTCAGGTTTTTTGCCTTGTTTAATCACCTCTGCAACTTTCCACATCCTGGGTACATACTTTAGTCTAAAAGCAGCATTTATCAGGTGCGTCAGTTTTATTATGGCTTTCTGGGGTAATTGTTTCAGGATTTCTCCAGTATCAAGTCAAATCTTGGGGCTTTCTTTGGATTTATATTTTCTTCAATTTCCTTAGCTACTTCTTTTGTTGTGGCACGTCTTATTTTTAATTCTTCTTGGTCATTTGGAATAATTAAATTAAAAAGAATCCTTTATTAATAAACACAAGATTAATTTTAGCTTGAATACGTCCAAGAAAACAATTCAAAACGTGTTCTATAAATAGAAATATAATATATGAAAATAAAAATCGAGAAATTTATGGATATTCCGCAGGTTGACGACGTCAAATCACAGTAAAATTAAACACTTCTTCCTTTATGGTGACGGCGGAGGCGCTACCCATAACGTCACTTCCTTTTCCGGTCACAACTTGCTACTCTTAGCAGATCGGAAACCCTTTCACTCTTCACGAATCTATACCGGTACTTATATCTTTACTAGAAAAAGGGCTTAATATGGTCCAGCACATTCTAATTGAAAATATTTTTTTACAATAAATCATTCGTTTGGTGATTTTTTAGTGTTAAGAATTTAATGATATAATTAAATAGCACTTAGAACCTAATTGGTTATGCCTCAAGGCTTCGAACAGAAGCAAGAAATAAGTAAAACTTTTATTACGGACATTGTTAAGGTAACAATTTACATGTATTCACTACACTGAAAAACGTTATCTAGTAGTAGTTCTCAGTAGATTAAAAATACTTGCTGTTGGTTTATAATTTCGGTATATATTTTCCTCAATTAGGTCTAATATCTACCCAAAGTAACATATTTCATTTATCAAGCGTATAATGCTAGATCGAAGCACATCTTTCTGAAAAAATGCTGAAGTTTGGCATATTCTTACCATTATTTTATAGAATAATTTCAGCATTCCTTAAAAGACGTTCTATCTTTTTTAAGACTAAATATTGCAGCCAAGTAGCAATGATTGCTAGTAAGTCATGAAAAGTAGCCTAAAAATAGAAATAATGGCTTTAAAAAATGTCAAAAAAATTAATGGCCAAATTGAAATTTAGTGTGGTCATAAAATGACTTTCTGTCATACTAGTTCATTATTGTGTTTTTATTGCTTAGTTACCAACTATCTAATGTCGTACTTTATGGCCCGCGCGGGCATAAAGAGATTGCCGAAGTATCCAAGCAACACAGTTTCACTAACATCTTCTAGGTAGTTTTCTTGCATCAAATTTAATAATTTTTCGTATTCCATGTCGTAAGCTTCTTTAGACTTTTTTGGCAACAGATTTTCAGTTACTTTCTTCACTTTTTCAATAATTTTGTCTGGAATTCCAAAATCTCCGTTCAATTTGACTTCTAGATTTGACACATATAAAAATTATCGTGATTTTATGACATTTATGTTTGTCAAAATTCACCTAACAACGATAGTGTCACTATGATAAAATGGCAATGTTATTAATTCAAACCGGATTTTTTTTAACTACCGATTTGTATTGAGATTGGATTACAATAACGAACTAGTATGACCCGAGGCCCTCGGGCTCGTAAGACGTCGTCCTCAGGGCATTTATACCCTTAGTACATAAATAACTATTATGTACTTCAATTAGTGCCATTTAAAAGCAATAGTATGAAGTTTTGTATTGGAATTAATTTGGATTTTAAATGGAAATTAATTCCAAAAAAAATTCCACAGTATTGCTAACCTTAATGTGATTGTAAATCTCAATTCAGTAAAAGGCTTCATGATATTTCAAAAATCATTATGAATCATGGAGAAAAAGAATGGAATGAAAATGGATGAATGAATTAATGAAAAATTACTAAACTACGGAAATTTGGACGAACAGGTGCGTAATTACAGGCGTGTAAATAAAAGTAGTAACGCAGCTGAAAGTTGCAATGAAGTAACTATAGACACAGAAGATCACCTTCCTGGTTATTGAACCACGTCTCTTTATTGTGCCTAATAATACTACGTCCTGGTGGTAAGTATGTTGTTGCTGTTGTTCCCATGCCTCAGTAAGAGCACACAGCATTTTTTCTCCACTTTCTTAGGTCTCAGTAACTTTCAAGGTGTTCTTTTTTATTACAAAATAATTTTAAAATGTGATCTATAAAACAATCTATTACTAAAAACATGACCTCACAATAATCTTCTTTTTCTTCAACTTTATAATTTTGAAAGCTTTCACAAAGCAATATAAACAGCTATCTAGCTTTTAATTCCATAAAGCTTCGTATTGGCATAGAAAAATGCTTATTAAATACAATAAAGACATGGCCGAAGTGACACAAAAGTCGATTGTAAATCTACTCAGATGCTTATTGTGTTACTTGGGTATAACAACTAACAACCTTAAAGATTGGCTAATTGTACTCTATTTCCAACACTTTATTTGCAACCCTTGTCCAACATATATAGTTGCTGAACCTTCCTTCCCAGTATGTCAATTGTCAATCTGTCAATAGTTTTAACATAGTTGATAACGCCTGCTATCTGTATAAATGCACACATTTTTTCAGAGATGTTTCTACCGAAAATCTTTTTTGCAGCACTAATGTAGATCCCACAATGGTTCGTAGCCATATACACTGTGTTATTTATAAGATGCGACACAGGGATTCTTGTACAAATCTGTCAAACGCGAGCTAACTTTTTACCAAATAGAATTCATAAAAAAATAATAACAGATTTGGAAAGGTCGTTGAAAAATAAGTTCAAATGCACTTTTAATTTTCTTAAATTCGTTCTGGTTTATAAAAAAAATTGATAGTTATGTTTGAAAACGTCGAACTCCATTTTCATACCATTTTCGAATACTTTCCACCGCGTAGGAGATAGGCAGACGGACAGAAGCACGGGAAATTTGAAAGTCAAACGGGAATTAACGCGGTTCGATTCCCCGCTGTGGTGTTTTCAGTAATCGAAAGTGTTAGCTTGACTTTTTTAAACATAATCATACATTTTTTCATCAAGCCAGAGCGAATTTAAAAAAATTAAAAGTTCTTTGAACTTATTTTTCAACGACCTTTCCAAATCTGTTATTTTTTTATGAATTCTATTTGGTAAAAAAGTTAGCGTATGTGTATGTTGATTTTTCAATAAGAAATTCAATAAGATGAGAAAACTTTATTTCAATCTGTTCACTACATTCCCGATAATTTACTATATCTTCGAGTTGTTGAACATTGCGTTAAAATCAATATAACTACAATTAAATGTTCATAAAAGTAGACGCCGATGCTCTGCATATACCTGTTATTATTGTCGATGTTATACAAGGATATTTAATAACCGATAATTGAAAAACAATTTAATAAGGAGGATGTGTTGTGGTTTAAATCAATTATAACAGACTTTCTAGTTCGACTGCAATTATTATGCTGATCATTTGGCCAGTAGGTGCTTATTTATCGCTGGTTGAATTATTGCCATTAAAATGTATATAGAAGATATTTCTGAAGGTACTATAATAGTTATTTATGATACAAGTGCGTAAGTTATACTTTTGCGCACGAGTTGCGAACATGCAAGGCACGAATGTAGCGAGTGCCTTTTTCGCATTTTAGTTTTGAAAGTGTCAGTTTCCCGCACTAGTGCGGGAAAGTAAAACTATGCAAAATTTGACTTTATTGGATAGTTTTTTACTTCGAAAATTATAACTATTGTTACAACAGGTAAATAAATATTTACGAAATAGTCCATCAAATAAAATCTACATTTTTTCCAGCTTTTTATTGCATTTTCAATTTTTTGAAAATATAAATTAAATAATAAAGATATTTTGATATAACCCTGTACATTCTTCAAAGTAGAGTAACAAAACAACTATCAAACCACCCGGGTTTGATATAAGAAAAATATATCAAATAAAATTCTTTCATTTACAAATGACTTAAAGCCGTCCGTCACCTTCATTGTCATCTTCATGTGACCTGCAACCGATGCCATCCTCATCGACGTCATCTAGTTACTTTCAACTGAATCGGTAATTTTAAGTAATTAACAGAATGCAACAAATTGTGTTTTTAATATCAATATTTATAATAATTAATAGTTTTGGTTAAAGTTTTGTATGTGTATGTTGGAATAAGATAACTTTAGAAAAATGGGTTGGTATACTTTTTTGTATATACGGTCGTAGAAAAAATAATGTTCCCAACTCATGCGTAAAGTGTCTTTCCCGCCCTTGACCGCTTGCCCGAACTCCGCTCCGCGTCTTTCGTGTCAACTGCAGTCGCGTGCGGGAAAGTATTACTTTCCGCACTAGTTAGGAAAATAACTATTTCGAGGTTCTTCCATTTAAAATGAGTGTAATTAAAATTTTAAATATTTTTCACCTTGTCAAATTTACTGACAGCACAAAAGTTTATGCAACAAACGACTAAATTCAAGGCAACTAGATAATTACGTAGCTAAAAAAGAGTGTTAAAATGAAAACCCGATTTAAAAAGCATTGGTCATTTACGCACGCTTTTCAACGTATGTATAATGTATGATTTCACACACTTTTTTTGCTTCGTAAATGACTAATTTTAAAGGTGGTCGTAGATAAAAATGATTTAGCTTACTTATTTGAAAACGGGGTACATTATTAGAAATCAGACGAGAAGAAATTCGTAATGCATCTTGTAATAGGATTGTGGAAATTTGGAAATTTGGAAATTTGTAGGATCGTAAAACAAAGTGAAATTGCTAGTTTAATTCAATCGGCTTGGCCTCGGCAATGGAATTACTAGCCAGTGTAGTAAATCTGTTACTTCGCTGCTTAAACTATTGTTATTATGTCACATTTTACCAATTTTTCTGTGATTGGACATTAAAAAAAAATTGACTACAGATTGTCTGCAGTCTTAAACGCCAAAATATTATGAATTGTCTATATAGTTGTCGAATTTTTCCGTAGTGTCAGATAGGGAGCAGAATTTTATTAAAACTCAATCATTATTTTTACCAAAGGTTGGATTAAAAATATAAAAACGGTTGTAGTTTGATTTTCCACAAAATCAACAAAAATAATGAGTAATATACGGAAAATAGTAATAAGATTTTTGCCTAGAGTAGAATGTAAAGTTGTTATTTATGAACTTTTCCCAGGTTATACTGGTGTCATCAGCAAATAAAGTGAATTCACCATTAATTTCTGTGACATAAAAAGCTGACGATGAGAATGAGTTTAGTTGAGTGATATAGATGTAAGAATAAATGTAAACATAAATAAAATTTTAGATGAGTGTTTTTGAGATAAAAAAATGTAAATAGTTTTTTCTTGTTTATATAACAAATTTATCACATACAACCTGACCGATTTTCAAAATAACGCATTCAAAATAATTTTAATTTCTATTTATATCGAAATCAACGAACAATAAACACTTCTAGTTTTCGTTTCCGACTTGTATACATATATGAAAGTTTTACGAACTGTTTAAAACGATATTTATATATTTTTATGAATTTTTTTCCAATACAGAAGAAAAATGTATGCGTACTTAAAACCTGTGAACAGTTTTATTACTTGGAAAAAATGTAGGTATAGTCGAGCCGCACTTAGTTTACCACTTTCGGATTAGAAGCTTATAGCGATAAAGTGTTCCGTTCCTAGGAATTTTTTTTGCTAGTATGGCAATTGCTTGTATTTTATTAATTTGATTACAATAAAACGTCAATTGCAAATAAAAATTGTCAAATTAAAACAGACAATCTGGCTTCGCTTTTAAATGTAAAAATTAGAAAAAGTTATTATTACACATATTGCGGTTCATATTAACTGCTATTCTGCGCAAACTTTATATCTCACAAACATAAACAATTTCCATATAATTTAATGGTTGCATTAACTTCGTTGTGTAATAAATTTGGACATAGAACACGTCGGGTTATCTCGGTGCTTTTCAGGGTTAATTTGGTGTAAAAAATGTAAATTTTACATGCTCATTTCAACATCAATTAAGACTTTAATACAAGGCGACAACTTCATAAAAGGGTGCAATCGCGTTATCACATTTAATTTATACCGGTGAGGATTTTATACTTTTTGACGTTTCGAGTGAAATAATGCGAGATCGAACATCAGGATAAAGTGAAACGCTCTATACGGTATTTAATTTTTGAATTAAGATTGTGTTAACGATAAAGACCGGTACACAATGCACAAATTTACGTTGTAATGTTAATACGAGAACTGTTATCTTTCCTCCGATTTTACTAAATGACAAAACACATTAAATCGTCATTTTTCAAAGCGTTCTACTACACTATCGATAGTTTTTCAACATCAAAAATAAAGTTTAATCACTCCAATATTTTTTTTTCATTTGATTTCTATCAAAATGAACAGTTTTTTTGAAAATTCATGCTAAATTCCAAGGATATTTGTGTCAAAATTTGCATGTTTATAAATAATATCACTAGCATTGTTTCTGATCCCCAATTATTGATACCAGCTTTTTTAAGGAGTCTACAACGTCGGGAGACTATATAAGGAGATCGAACTCCATGTATTTCAATTTTTGGTAATGGTAGAAGGCATCAATGTCAATACTATACCAAAAACATCTGACAACCAATAATAAGCCTATACATACATACATACACTTTCAGTTCGTGGTATTTTATTGGTCGCTAGCTCATTTGACAGCATGTTAAGGTATGTCCACACTGATGATGCGCCGCGCGGCGCAAATCTTTCGTGAACGTTACCAAACAATTTGTTTGTAGAACGTCCAAACTGCTGCAACATTTAGTGGTTCGTTTGTTTGTGAAGGTTCCAGTTTTATCATGCGCCTTTAATATATTTTCGTATAATCATGGACGACGAATCTGTTGCTATTGCTTGTGCTGCGTTTATTGTAATTGCTGGTTTATCAAAAAAGCCAAAAAGGAAATTGACAAGAAAACGCCGTTACTGTTTTTAAAGAGTTCTTTATTTTCACTTTTTCTCTTCGAAACGAAGATAACGAAGCATTTATCTTTCCCTTTACCACATCTATTTCAGATTCTAATTCGCTTGCAATTTCGACCCATGCATCATGCTTTTTATTTCGCATATGATAATTGGCATTTGTGGGATCCCATAAGTCGGGTTTTATTTCATATATACCATCAGTTTTAATATTTATTTAATATTAATATCAATATAATATATTTAATATAATATATGGTCCCAGTCACCCATTTTTAACTTTAATATAATTTGTAACGAGTAAACAATAATGGAATACTGAAAAAGTGTGCGCGCATTAAAGAAATGTTCGTCAAAACCAATAGACGTCCAAACTGAACAATGTTTGTCGAGCAAATTTCTTTGATGTACCGACTCCCGATGGATCGTGCTTGTTCGTGCACGGTCTTGCACGTTCGTGTGCAGATTACCGTCCACACCAACAAAAATTCGGC
Source organism: Galerucella calmariensis (assembly GCA_910591675.1). Taxonomy (NCBI): domain Eukaryota; kingdom Metazoa; phylum Arthropoda; class Insecta; order Coleoptera; family Chrysomelidae; genus Galerucella; species Galerucella calmariensis. The sequence continues at coordinate 125,987 of CAJUYG010000306.1, forward strand.
ACGGCGCAGCGCACCAATGTGGACATACCTTTAGAGCGGCCGTACACGGACCACATATTAGCAGTCGAGACAACCACAAAAATGTGGTCACGTCAACAGCACCTTGCGGTTGAACCAGCGACATTTTTGTGGTCGACTTGCGGTCATATGAACCGCACGTGTAGTTGAAGCGACTACAACCACATCACAGGGTGTTGATATATATCCTATATTTTATGGTCCTTATGGATTTCGAAGAAGAAGCATTACTACTTCTTATGTTGAGGAGGAGAAGAAGAAGACGTAGGAAGGCACGATCGCTTTGGATACATCCACTTTTGGTTGCGCGAAGACAGGAAGGAAACTTTTATAATACATTTGGCAAACTCCGGCAGGATGACAAAAAATTTTATAATTGAAAAAATTAAACGTTGTGACACCAATATGAGAAAAAGTATTCCAGCTGAAGAGAGACTTGCAATTACTTTAAGGTGAGTAATTTGATAAATTAAATTATGTAATCAGTAGACTTCGAACGCGACGGCGCAACGCGGTTCATACGACCACAAGAATGTGGTTCGTGTACGGCGGATGCAGCAGCGACCACTCGGCGGAGATCGACTGCAAGTAGACTGCAGATGCTCGTTTTGACTGCAGTGAACGCCCGTGTACGTATGGTACAGTGTTTCTCATGGGTAGCTTGAGCTCGTCGAAACGCGACGGCAATTCTGTGGTCGGGTCGACCGCAAAATGTGGCTCGTGTACGGAGGCTCTTAGGTGAGTGAGGTTAGAAAACAGAAATGAACAGTTTTATGAGTAAGAAATCAGTTTTCGTCCCTATCTTGCCAAAAATAATGATGGTAATATCGTACCGAAACTAATAGCAACAAGTTGATTGGGAGAACACTTAGCGACCAAAAATCGTATTGCGTTAAAACACAATACCCGAATTTATGATTTTTGCTCAACTTTTGTGAAGCAGTTTATTGTTATCACTACTGTCTATTTTGATCTGTTGTATTGTTCTTATATTTAGAATATTATTACATCGAGGAGATGTATAAAATATATTACCATTTAACTTTCTAGCAAAACAGTTTCATTCAGTCCACATGTGCTCTGATCCGTCACATATGAATATTATTTAAATTAATATTAAATTCATGGTGGATTTTTATGCTGTTATTTATAATGTGTGCATTTTAGACTGTTATTTTTAATTGAATTCTTAAGAATCTCGAGAATCTATTAATGTTCATTTCAAGAAATATAAACCCTATTATACAATACTCAAAGTTAAAGTAGAATGTGAAAGATAAAAAGCAGAATTTTCGCAAATACCTTTATTTTGATTCAAAATATACTCAAGGTTAATAGTCAAAAGATTTCTCAATCCATACTACACTATCTTTTAGTTTTTTTCGATAAATGATCATGATCAACACGGTCAAATGCTAATGAGATCAAAACCTTTTCGCAGCGGCAAGAACTATTGTGGTCCACGGATGCAGAAAATCTAGGCAGCAATTCTCTTCAGCTTATAGCGTTTTCTGCTTCATCAGTGCAAGAGCGCACTGAGTGCAGCATGTGACGTCATGCACTTTTGCGGGTTATCCGAGGAATTTACATTTTGACAAATTAAGCAGAGAACGAAAGCTCTATTCAGTGCACGGCTATTTTCGCTCACAATAACCCTAACCTTTACAAAATCAATAAAAATAAATTATCTCAGTTCCTAATCCAAGAATAATAGAATATAGAATAATAAAATAACAATATTTAATTAAAATTAGAATTGATGATGGAAACCAAAAATATTATTTTTTACAACTTGTTCCACATAACTTAACAGTAACAGATGAAGAGGATTCTAGAAACTCTTCACAAAAAGTAGGTAAACATCAGCCATATTTGCACAGGAACTGATGCACCGGATCCCGGAGCCAGTGTCGATAAAGTTGCCCCAGGTGCGCACTGAGAGCAAAGTAGACGTAAGCAGAAAACGCCAACACTCAAAAAGTTCGCACTAAAAAAGTAACCGGAAAACGATACATCCGAAAGGTGCAGCACTAGTGCGCACCAGTGCAACAAAGCATAAAACGCTCATAGTTACCAGTGAAATGGACAGGAGTGCTTCAAGGTTTCACGTGATCCAGAAGTTCACCAGTTTCAAAAGTTATCAAGAGTTTAAGAGACGAAAGTCAGTGAAAACGAAGACGAAGTTAATAAATTCGAAAGCAAAAATTGTAGATAATATCATGCTACGCAACTGTTTCCAAAAAACTGATTTTTATTATCTTTGACCTTGGATATATTTAGCCAACTGTTAAAATGTCAAAATAAAGGTATACAATAGCTATTTGTGTATTAAGAGCGGAAAGTGATACTTTGCAATCTGCCGAAAGCGGTAACGCACTTTCTGCTCGAATTGCACACAAGATTTTTTCTACGATCACCTTATTTTTAAACAAATAATTAAAAAAAACATGAAAAGTACACTTTATTAGAATGTGATGTTGAAAACATGTAACAATTACTTATTATTTTTATTTATCGAGAATGTTTGTGACTTCTTTGCTTTATAACCCACTGCTTCTAACTT
>CAJUYG010000306.1:128967-143397 GCA_910591675.1 Galerucella calmariensis
CCTCCATCTATTTGTTGGTAGCGTAACCTGCAGCGTTGTAAATCCAGTAACTTGTATAAATTGTAGATGTCAGTCAAATTATATAGGAATATTTATTAATTTCGTTCGAAATATCTTCAAATATTAATATTTCAACTAAAATATTCTGACTGCTCTACATTTTGTTTTAATATATCTATTATTTACTACCTTTCTCTAGTTTATTGTAAATGAAAACAGGCGAGCGGAAAAGTACGCTCTAGAGCGTAAATAATGTCAATTATGACAGATCGCGGAAAAAATCAACTTTGCGGTTAGATTTGAGTGTGCAAAAGTCTACTTTGGGTAGTGATCGTAGGAAAAAAACTTTACTATAGCGTAAATTTCCAATTTAATTTAAACTAGTGAAAGGTGCGTACAGCTATCAATAGTTATTAATAATTGTTAATTATGTATTTAAATTACGTTTATATCCTTTCTAATTGTTAATAATATGCGCCGACCTCTGAAAATATCAATTATCTTATTAGTTACGGCAAGACTAATTTTTTACCATGCAAACTGTTTAAACATTGTAATAAAATTGATTCGTTATTGAACGGTTAGTGTAATTTCTGGTAAATATTATCTTTGAGAATAAATTTTGGCCAACAATAACGTTCCAATTTAAGTTTGCCCGCACTGGTGAATTGTCAAATCAGGAACTGGTCAAACTAATTCAAATATAGGTTGACACAAGGTCACTTCCATTCAAATCGTTCACTGAAGAAGACATTTGAAGACAGTTTCCAATCTGGTCACCGGACACTGTATCCTGTGAAAGCATCTGCACAAAATGGAAAAAGTTAGAGAACCTAGGAGCAGAAAATGTGCATCTGCGAGAACTGTGAGGATTCAGACGGAAGCACATTGGAAAGGAAATAATACAACCACTAGAACTACTCAAAATCCGCCAGTCTATATAGAAGACACGAAGCTTCTGGAAAGGTAGTATCTAGATAACATGGGAAATGGTGAAAATTCTCAGTTTAGGTTCCTGGGTTGTTGAGCACAACCTGATCGAATGAATAAATGCTGAATTCATTTTTTTTCAACAATTTTCTTCATCTTCTCGTCTTAAGATATTAAACTTCCAAATTCCCAGATAAAGCAAAGGTTAAAATATTGACTTGTGAAGAAAAAGCTGTAAACAAGGCAAAATCTATACCAAATTGGTCCCTCCCCCGTATGCCACAGATTTGACACCTTGTGATGTATAAAAAAAATGAAAAATTATTCCTATTATTGATAGCTGTGTTTATTAGTTTTTTTTCCAATTGAGATATTATTTAATAATTAAATAATAATGTTCACTTTTTCAAAAAAAAGGTTCGGTTAGATAATAACATCATTTAAGATAGAACCTCGTCAAGATTAAAACCTAATAACATTAATTTCGCCTATTTTGTCGAGATATCACCCCCATTAAAATTCGGACCTACGTCAACGATTTTATCGAGGCATTATTTCGTGAAATTAACATTTATTTCGGGTTATCTTAATCCCCAAACTAGCTTTTAATTTAAACATATCACAATCAAAACAGAATCACATTCTTTCTTCACGGCTCTACAGTCCCCGGCAGGGTTGCCTCGATCCTCATTGACCAGGTATATAATCGAAAGGAGAGAATAAAGATTAAAAGTCAGGAATACCCCACAGGGTTGTATTAAACCAATTCATTGACAACTTCAATCTATCAAGTTTTAACAGCTTTTTGTTGTCATTATTTATGCATAGGTGCTGCAGAATTGCCAAAAAATTAGATATTTATAATTTTTTTTTCAATATACACTTTCCATATTTTTGCCACTAGTCTCATTTGTAGTAATATTAATTACTGTGGTAGTGAATGAAAGATTTCGTGCACCAATAATCTTATTACACAGTTCATTCAATAATTCAATAAGATTCATCTTATTGAGAATGAAAATGGTTGAGTTACCATTTACGGAATGTCCACTCCATTTCAACACGAATTATCATCTCCGAATGTGGATTCTGTGTATCCACAACAGTATTTATATTTTTTTTGCGCGATCGATCTTCTTTGTTTATTTACAGCATCGGTTGTCAGGTCGGTAGGTTGTGTTTACTGGTTTCTAAGTCTAGCACGTCGGTAAGTGATTCGCTTACCGTTCAGACGTCGGTAAGTAAATTACTTACCGACGTCTTAGCTCTACATACATTTAACAGGCAATTCATTACACGAAAGGAACAAAAAAAATAAGAAGATTGATATTTTTTTAATGAACAGAATTGAACAGAACAATATAAAATAGTTATTTATGTAACTAGTGTGTAAAGTAGCCTTTTTTTTGACGAATGTGAATTCGCCTGCGGCTCATGCGACAATCACATGAGTCGAAAAAAAGGTCTTTACACACGAATTGCATACAATATTTTTTCTACTAGCGAATATTTAATTAAAATACAAAAGTTTAATAGTAATTTTCTTTACGCACTAGTGCGTAAAGTAATTAAAATTTTTCTTTAGAAGAGTCTTTTTATAATAATCTAAAATAACATCATAGTTTTCTAAAAATATTCAATTCCTACAATACAATAAAATACAATTGCTTACTCTAGGTATAGTCCGAAGATCTCAATTTAAATTTTAAATGTCAGATTCAATTCACAAAGAAATGTCAGTGACTCACCGCCAACTTATACCTATTTACCGTATTATTTCCAGTAAGTACTCAATAATTATTTAACGATAATTATTAGGTTACTTTACCGAATTCTATAGGTTTCTATATCCAATTTATGAAAAAAACTTAGATTTAACATCCGTTTATTATACCTACATTTTTATAAGACTAGATATCTATAACTACATACATATTGGAATTTTTTCTTTACGCACTAGTGCGTAAAATAAAGTTTTACGCACTCGAAAATGTGTCTAAAGTACGTACTTTACACACGGTAGTAGAAAAAGTAATAAATAGCATGAAAACAATTTCACCAAAATGAAAATTTATTTTTTAAACTGATCGAGAAGTATAAATGTCACTTTTGACATTTCGTTTATTTCGAAGAAATTCAAATTATTTTATTCGGAATCAGAATATTTCAATACGATCGCGCAAAAAATGGTATAAACATTTCGAACGTTGAGGGTAATACCGGTCTCCAACAAAATTGCTGTCGACCGGTAAACAACCCTTACCGTTCTTGATACTTAATATACTATTGCTAGAATTCATTTTTTTCTGTACTAATTCCTGCAGAGCTTTCAAGGTCAGGTTACTGCAACATTTTCCTTGTTTTCTGTTTTCTCCAGAGCTGTTTTCAATAATAATATTCACTATTTCTTTGTGTGTTTTTTATTCTTATCTTTGTGCTTATTCTTATTGATAAAAATAGGCACAGAAAAGATAAATATATCATTGATCGAACTTACCCCTTGGCTGACCGCTATCAAGAGGTTTTGCTGCATATTCTCTTTACCTTTTCCAACGTTTGCCTTATATTAATAGTTGGTATTTTTGTCACTATAAATATTCAAACACCGTTTTAACATTGTCAACAGTGAAATTTATCTTGGTATTAAATTCTGTTGTAAGTAAATTTTTTTTTAAGAATTCCGATCTTCGGTAAATTTATGTAGGTGATTAGTGGTGATTTAGTAGGTAGTCGAGTTGTCGCCTGTACCTTCAAAATATTGACCGTTTCGATGACAACTTTTTGACAACGAAAGCCGACAAAAATTTCCAAGTATGCAGGTCGAGTCCTACTCTGGGGGTCCATTTGACAGCGCTTCATAAATTAGTCTATTGGTGTGGTGTCCTGTCGTCCTCCGAAGTCCGAGAAGAGAAAGAGCCGTATGTGCGCAGAGGCCGACATCAGTCGTGTTCTCACGCCACCCGGTGTCGGGCCAATTACCACCCGGACCAGTAATTGTAACCATTGACGACGAAGGCGATTCTATTAAACATCACCGGCAATATATCTCGCTCGTTCCGACATTCCATCCTTTCACTGTTCCTTGTCATCTTAACAAGTTAATCCAGACAAATACGATGCCAGATAGTAAGATGACAAGATGCTTTTGGGATCTTTTGTTCAGTGACGGCCACTATAATTTTTGTTTGTTTGTTCAAATGTTGTTTCAAAATTAATTCCAATGAAAATTATTAGAAATCGCGCCTTATTCCGCTCGGGGCAAAGCCCCTCGCGAAATAATTTTGGTGCTCAGTTAATAATAATAGTCTTCTCTACCTTGGTGTATAGAGGAAAGTCACCAAATATGGAATACCATTTTGTTTTTGGGATATATAAAAAAAAACTTCATATAAATTAAATCAGTTTAATGTTTTTACTAATCAGTCATACATTTATATGTGGTAATTTACAGCCTTTAATCAAATATATTAGTTATCAAATCAAAATCTAACACAAAAAACAAAATCACAAATGAGTAACCAAATATGGAATAGGTATCCATATATGGAATAAATCATAAATCAACATAACAAAAATGGACATTGATATCTTTGAGATCAATTAAATGAATATAATATATTGTGATAAATAAAAAAAGGTACATAATTACTTGCAAAAGTCACAGATCCAAATATCAAACTCTGGAGCAGCACAATCATAATGTGCCCAGAGCCCACACATCATTTAATCATCATTTAATTCAATATTCCATAATTAGACACCGACGACTGTCCATATTTGGATTTTTATACTAATTCACACTTTTCTAAATATTTTTTAAAGACACAATATTTTAATGACAAAAGATCACAAAATGGTGAAATAAACATAATACCGATATACTAAATGCTATAACAGTTACGTAAACAAACATAACAACTGATACTACTCGTTTATTACTTACCTTTAAAATTTTCTGCACAACAACAAAACAAAACACGCCTGCCACACGTGAAGCATTCGCGCAACTGACTCGATGGTGTGGGTGCGATAGTTAGTAGACCGAATGAAACAGAAGATGATCGAGTGTTGCGTTTCATACTTATAGTCTTGGAGAAATGAAGGCATTCCATATTAGGATACTATTCCATATTTGGTGACTTTCCTCTAATATACTATTATTATTTATGGGCCAAAAATTTATATTTGCTAAAGATCAATGAACTACTACCTGGAGCACATTGTTCGGGACTCCTTAGTTCTAATTGTACCATGTATTACATGCTTACAGTTACTGAAACACAAAAGCTGAGCCCTAAAATGCTCATGTTATATAAAATGGTTCTGGTCCCCAAAAGGGTGTTACAGATCCCCTCCTAACTGATAGGTACATCTACATTTTCATTTCTTTCTATTCCACTGTTACATAGAACCCATAGTGACGACACTTTCTTGTCTAGTTTATTTTGTGTTTCAAGACATTCATACTAACATAAGCAGATTCCACAAAGTACATTTCCTTCTATTATCATATCGGAATACCACTGAATGGCACTATTTCAATGGTGTTAGGATTCCATTTCTTCAACTTCCATAACCAGCTACACCTTAGCATTTGCGGTTTTTTGGTCTATCGAGAACCTGTGGAAGGTATTGACAAAAGAATTTTTTTTAAATCTCAAAAATTATAATATACGAATATTTTTTAATGTTAACAATATTTAGCAGAACAACAGAATTCCAAATTTAGTACAAATATTACAGCTAGAGAGTGCACCAGGCATTATTTTTATTCCTCATTCTTGTTTATAGTTTTTTTGGGTTTTTAAAATCTTTTAGAAGCATCGTTTCATTCCGGGATTCACAATTTGTTGTTATATTGATTGTTTAGTGAAAATTCAGTTAATTACTGACCCTATATCTCATTTTGTAGTATGTTTAAATGTAATTAAAGATTTAGCGAAAAATGTATTTTACAAAAGTTGTGGGGAATACTTTATATAAATGTAAATAAAATAGATACATTCTTTAAGAAACCAAATTAAAAATCAATCATTCACTGTTTACGAGCAAAGTTTTCAAAATAAATCAGAAAATTTAAAAGATATTAGATATTTATAATTATTAATTCAACAAAACATTTCAGTATTTTTTCAAATATTTGAATAAATAAGATTTACGCCTCCACTGTTTTAGATGGTGGAAGATAATATTGACACGTTTGGTTTATATTGTCGATTAGCTCAGTTTTAAGTGGCCCTCGATGGGATATGATGTTACGTTAAAGAAGGACCGAATTACTTGTATTAATCCAGATTTATCGTATCGACATTTCAAAGTACGAAAATATTGCAGAGAGAAACCTTTCAACTGCTTCGAGAAAACGATTGAAATTGATAGATTGCTATATTTACAAGCAAACATTGATTGTTTCCAACACGTGATTTTAAATAACTATAACCCAGGAGAAATAAGATTTAGCATTTGCTGTATTTATAATTTCAGTCCATTTTGATTGACTGCCATATTTTATTCATCTATACATTCTATACCTTGTTTTTAAACTAAGAGTGAATGGTTAAATTGCCGCCCGTTTCACACAGCTTTTCTCATACAACTGGACAACGATATTTGTCAGTTTTGTGTTTAAATGAAAATATTATGGCACATATTTTTCACGTTTGCTGTTTTATTTTTAACTAAGTATTATATTCCAACTAAGTTAAGTGCTATTTTTATTATTTATCCAGCTTGATAAACAAAATCTATGCATGGCATTTCTCGATATCAAAACTTCTGTTGACTTCTAGTTCGTGCTCAAATGTGAATAGAGAGTAATTTAAACACACAGTAGCTTTTTTGTTCATTTTTATATCATCCAATTTGACATAAATTACTTATGATAACCTTACATTCTGTTCACAATAATGTGACATTTGGTTACAACTTTCGCCTTGGCCTGTGGCCAATGATGATTCAAATTCTAGACTTGGACACGACACCTGCGAGCAATATAATACATATGTCACATAATTGTCAATTAGTTCGAAAAGTCTGAACACAACCCTTTCGGAACACCCTCTTAATCTAGTAACTTTTAGTGGTGGAAGTGAAGTTCCTTAAAATGCTTCTCCTAGTTTAAAAACAAGGTACCTATAATATCCTTCGAATATCGTTGTCCTTGGCAGACGATTTCATCTTCTTAAATTAAAAGTTTTTTATGAATTTAATCCCTTTCTTCATTCAACCAATATTGTTTCCTGTACTAGGTAATACATTTTTTTCAGTTACAAAATGATATTAGAGATAGAAACTGTCAGATATCTAGGACTTCCTATAAACACGTAAGAATGCTGTTGCATAATCCAATAAAATATGCACAACAATTCAAATTACATGGATTTAAACAATACAGTGAGAGTCAATAGTCTATTATACGTTTTATAAACGAAAGTAACGGCATTCATTGTCATTGTCTAATTTACATGGAAAATGCTTTCAACTGTTCAATTTTTTTAATGAAGATATATTTCAGTAGGAATTCATTCATTCAGTACGACCAGAATACTTATTTGTCATATATTTAACTGACTGAAAAAGTTAGGGGTGAAAATCATTTCTTGGGGGGGCATCCATAAATTACGTCACACGAATATAAGGACTTGTTAGCCCCTCCCTCGTCCTTGTCACAGGTTGTCACAATTTTAGAACCTGACTCCCCTGTTGTGACTTAACATATTTTTCAATTTTATGCATGTATTCAAAAATAATGGAAAGAAAACAGTTATTTCAATGTTTTTCTTATTTTTATTAAATCAACATAAAGTCAAATTTTTTTAATAAAAAAATAAACGACTTATTATGTTAGAATCCGTTTCACATAAGAAGAACCCACTAGAGTCTGGAAGTTGCAGTAGTATGCGCGAAGAAGCTGCATCTGAACATCAATATCGGTCAATGCCTTAGGCTTATTCTGTTCAGACATTGCGTGCAGCTTCTTCGCGCATACGACTGCAGCTTCTAGACTCTAGTCGGTTCTTCTTATGTGAAATGAGTCTAATTAACGATACAAAACTCATAATAGCGAGAGTGCTAAAGTTCGAAAATGTTCAGATTCTTTTATTTACATATGAATTTCGCGTTTTACTACTTTTAATTTCAACATGTAAAGCTTTTGACCCCCCTGCCCCTGGTCACATAATGTCACGTGCTTGTGGTACCCTACCCCCCTTAACATGTGACGTAATTTATGGATGACCCCTTGTTATTCAAAAATTATTTTGCATCGAATAGAACATTAGATTCGGAGAAAGAAAATAAAATACAATAATATGATTCCATTCTATATTAAATAATAAACTACGTATTGAGAGTGGAAAATATTAAGGATGGAAAGTAATGTTTGAATCATGAATTTTTCGCACCCATGGTTGACTTTTTTGCTGGTTCAGATTGTTGTAAATTGGTCGGTAGTGTAAGGAAGATACTAAAATCACAGGTTTCATCTTTGCATTTCAAAAGATAGTAGATTTAATACTTTTATAATGCCTGGCAAAGCTTCGATAAATATTAAAAAAAAAACAATCACCGATCAATTAAGAAGAAACAACTACTTCTCGGGCGATATGCCCCAACAGACATTGAATTACATTTTTAAGTTAAACGAGGTTTGTATATCTACAAGATATAACCAACCATTGTGGTTGACAATTAGTGGGGAAGTCAATTGTAGATCGGTTTTGGCGTATTTGAGCATCATCAGTACAGGGTGACCCAAATTGGTGTGTTTTGCAGGGTATCTTGTAAACTAAAAGAGATAGAAGCAAAGCAGTTCAGATGTTATGACTTCTTTATTTGTTAAAGTTACGATAGTCTAATTAAATTTTTAGTAACTCCCTGCAGTTGGAAGATACAGGGCGATTATTGAAAACTACAAGGTACTATAACTTCTTAATAAGAAAAATATAAAAATGTTATAGAAACTTTTGATAGATACAATATTAAAGAGTTCAGTGACGCATGGAATTTTTTGTTAGGGGGCTCACTAAGCTTAAATAATGCAAACTTATGTTGTTTTAAATGGGACAAATATGTCATCAGGTGAATGATAATTGAAAAAGGAAACGAAAAACGTCAAAATATACAGGGTGTGCCATTTAAAACAACATAAGTTATATAAGTTATATTTCCTCAGTGAGCCCCTAACAAGAAAATTCTGTGCGCCACTGAACACTTTATTATTATATCTATCAAAAGTTTTTTTAATGTTTTTTTTACATTTTCCTTAATTAAAAAGTCATAGTATCTTGTACTTTTCGACAGTTTTCAATAATCGCCCTGTATCTTTCAACTCGTATCTTTAACAAAAAAAGGTAGAACGTGTCGCGGGACACACGGTAGGAACTTTAGTTCCTTTTAAGCAAAAGTTATGTAATACATCTGACGTTATAGATAAACAATTTGCATATTTTTTGGTGGTTGAGTAGTAAGCACACCAGACTCTCACGCGGTAGACCCGGGTTCGATTCCCCGCGAGGAATTTTTTTTATTGTTAATTTTATTTTCAAATAATCATTCTGCTTGATACTAATAACGTCAACAGGTAGACGTTTGAAATATTTAGCAAAATATTCATTATTATAGATAATGGTACGGTACCCTCCATGAGGGAGTCCGACTGGCAACATCTACTTATAACAGCATCATATATTTAAAAAAGGAAACCGTAGCATTATACAAATTGGACATTCAAGAACTGTACGTTCACCACAAAATTAGTGGAAACATAAAATTGAATTGTAAAATTTTTAATTTGAAGTTATATTACAGTTTATAGAAATTTTTATTTTCTAGATTTTTTCTTAAGTGGGTCGTAGGAAAAATATGCTGCTCGACTCGTGTGGATTGTCCATATCGCACTTGAACGATTGAGCACTCCGCCTACGGCGTCGTGTTCAAACTTCGTCCTCGTGCGATATGGCCATCATATCCACACTTCCACACTAGTTGCACAAACTACTATTTCTTTCAAAATATGACCTTTTACATTTAAAAACTACCTGCCAAATGTCAAATCAATTTATCCATCCATTTTAAAGTTATCGAATTGAAACATTCAAGTTTTCAAAATTTCAACACCCTGTATTTCGAAAAGTAAATGTGCTAGACCCCTTAATCGCGCAAAAAAAATTATGGAAATAATAGTAAAAATTTATCCGAACAAATTCAAGTAGATCACCAGCACTGCGAATACCAGCTTTGCATAGAATTTCAATATAGCATCGGTGGTTCAGTGGTTAGAATGCCCGCATTGCACGCGGGCGGCCCGGGTTCGAATCCGGCTAGGAGCATATTTATTATTATGAATCGCTGCTTCGTAAACGAGAGAGAAACTAAGGCGGCACAAGCACACAAAAGCAAGGCACATAACGAAGCAATGTAACATAACGCAGCGTAACGTAACGCGTAACGGTCAGATCTTTTGCGTCGCGACCCCTGGTCGCTCAAACATAACCTGGCGTAAAGAACTAAAGTTCCAAAAAGAAGTCATAACATCTTAACTGCTTTTCTCCTACCTCTTCTAGTTTACGAGATACCCTGCAAAACACACCAATTTAGGACACCCTGTACACGGTAGATATTCTCAGTCCAAGGGCTTTGAGAGCATAATCCTGGCCTGAAGATGACATTGAAATCATATCAGTACATATCTTCAAGTAAAGGAAATGTTAAAAAAAGTATTATTTATTGGTAACTATGTACATTTTTACTGGTAACAGGCTACGTGTACGACAATTTTACTGGAAACTGTAATAAGGTATAAGTAGGTAACATATTTCAAGGTTTTTCTGTGTCTCCTGTATATAGTTCTTAATGTTTATAACATAACTGTAACCTAGACATACTTTCCATTTTTTTGATACAGTCACCAGACTATAAAGATTACTGCTCTCGACGCGAATTACGTGTGCATTAAAGAAGACTTCGTAGTAGTTTTAGACGAGCATATTCGTTGACCGTATCGAAATAATACATAATTAATTAGTGTATATTAATATATTGTAGTAAGCAACGGCCAGATAGGTAGAGGGTTCACTACCGTAACGTTCACTGTTAGGTGCTTTTTTTATTATTGTCCGTTGCCGAGAAAAAAAAGTGCATTTAACAAGTAAGGAGAAAAAGGATTTTTTTTTTGGTATCATTGAGAGATATTTTTATGAATATCATGACACGTTTTTAAAATAACACTGGGTATACTTTATAAATTATAGTGTGCCATAGAGAATGGGAGTTGAAATTGATAACTTATAAATTCAAGAAGCATAATACATTGTCTTATTTATAATATGCGACGTAGGGATTCCTGCAGTCAAAACGTTTTTACCAAATAACGTGCCTAAATAAAAAATAATAGATTTGGAGAGGTTATTGAAAAATAAGTTCAAACTCACTTTTAATTTTCTTAAATTTGCTCTGGTATAATAACAAAATTGATAGTTATGTTTAAAAAAGTCGAACTCCATTTTCCTCCATTTAAAAGTTAAAAGTGAAGTAGTGAAGTTCAAACCCTCCCCATAGAAAATACAATAAAGGTACAATAATTTTTTATTAGCATGCTGCCGCAATATGAGTATTCATCGGGATGTGGCAATAGAAATAGATTCCTCAACAATTGTGAATAATTTAGCTGAATAAAATAGGTGCTCCCATAATAATATACAGGTAACATATCGGCTGGTACGGGAATGCGGCGAAGAACTTAGAAGACTGGCGACTCGGAACAGTGTAACACTGGATGGGTCCCAGGTCACAAAGGAATCGCTGGCAATGAAAAAGCTAACGAACTTGCAAGAGCAGGATCGTCAACACTGATGAACGGACCCGAACCATCTGTGGGCATCCCCAGAAGCTCCCTAGGTCATGGTTAAAAGGGTGGGTAAAAGAACAATCCATAAAACTCTAGAAGAATACGCCCAGGCAAACACATGGGAAGGGATTATGAAAAAAACATCAGAAAAAGTAGCCAAAGAACTGCTCTTAATGAGCAGGAACAAACTACGCACCATAACGGGGCTTCTTACGGGACACTTTCCCACAAAGGAGCACCTGAACAAAATAGGGCTGTATAACGGAGACCTTACATGCAGGAGATGCAAAAAGAACATTGAAACAGCTCTGCACATATTATGCAACTGTGAGACGCTGGACCACAGGAGGCAAAAACTAAATGGAAGACCCCAAATGACTCCAGAAAACTTCTGTAACAAACCAGTAAAGAACCTGTATGAGCTCATATAGGGAACGGATTGGCTGAATAGGCTGTAGTCAGAATTTTAGGAGAATCCACAATAAGCCCATGAGACTGAGGTGGTGCCGGCGAAGGGACGGCTCCTTTAAAAAATATATATACGAGGCTTATTCAATTGAAACCCATCTTTGGTCCAGGAAAAATTTATTGACAAGTACAGTTACAAATAACTACCACTACAATTGAGGCACATATCCCACTGTTTCACCAACCGATGTATACCCTGCTTATAGAATTATTGTGGCTGCTGCTGGAAGAATTCTTTTACAGCGTTTTGTACTTCTGCGTCCGACCGAAAACGGTTACCTTTTAACGCCTTTTTTAGTGGCCAAAGATGTGAAAATCGCAAGGCGATAAATCGGGACTATAGGGTGGATGCTCTAATATCCTCCATTTCTTTCGTTGCAGATTTTCTTTCACTACGTTGGCAACATGAGGCCGAGCATTATCACATTTGGACGGATTGTTAACCATAAACGCCATTTCAAAGTCACAATACTTAAAATCGCTGTCAAATATAAACGAAATAAACAGATCAGTGTGACGCTTGCATACACTACTAATGTTGGTAAACGTCTGTTGAATGATTACAATTGTTTCCAAGGTTAACCTGACCGAAGATGGGTTTCAATTGAACAAGCTGTATACATGGTTAGAACCATTTCTTCCTGAGAGAATTCTATACACTAAAGTACTTCCCAAATTCAAAAGATTTGTAAAAAAATTCCTGTTAGAATTACCAAGAAATCACATATCCAAAAATTTTTCCAAGATCAATTATTTCTTGACTTTCTGAGTGTTTTTATTCGTGTATTTTCATCTATTCATCTGTTTTATCCATTTTATCTATTGCATTTTATTATTTTATTCATTCTCTAGTGCTTGACACTTATTGCGTATCAATTTATTCTTATTTTATTGTAATGTGATGTATGTATGTACTTTTTACGAATACCTTATTATTAAAGCATTATAGGATCAATTCTATAAGAAGTGGTTAAAAATTAACGGTACGCCGTTAAATTTGACAAAGTTTACGCTATTATAAATGTTTAAATCTATACATAGTCAGGATTATGATTCAAATTTTAACATGTATGGTATCCTATAAAGAGTTTTCCGTTAATGCTTTAAAACTTAATATGCATACAGACTAGCAAAAATGGGTTAGAAGATTGTCTTATTTTTAACTGTGCTTTAAAATTTAACATTTGCTTACAGAATTGCACCTTATTACAGTTTCCTTTGCGGTTGGAGGTGAAGATGTCGGCTATTGTCTAACTTTTACACTTTCGTTACTGGAAGACATGAATTTATTGTGATTTTGGTGTATTCTTGGGCTTGGTGTATTCTTGGGCTTTTAGCTCTCGGACGGAGAACATATACCTTGTTCTGATGAGGCACAAATATGTCTACAGGTCTACAAGTTATGTTGTCCCTTCTAATTGCAAACCAGAATGGTTGGTGTTAAATACCAGCCCCGTTTGACTTAAGTGTAATTCAATATCCATCGGGGCCTATAGCCCGAGAAGTAGTTGTTGCTTCTTAGTTGAATGGTAAGTGTCTTTGGAAAATATTTTTCAAAACTCTATAAAGCGTTAGAATGAATCATTATTCTGCGATATCTATTACATAGTTATTATTTTCACGATTTGTAACATGTCGTTATTCTTGCGATCAGCTTACGTACAGCATCTACGTTTTCCTCGTTGACTGGAACTGTTCTTTGATCGTCGCTATTGTTCCAAAAGAACACCGGTTTCAATTAAATATTATTTAATCAGATAAAACCGAAATGCAAACTATGTAACCAAAAAACGTACTGGAAGCTTACGTATTTACATAATTTGCAAAATGCATTTCATTTCATGATAACCATCGGTAAACGAAATAAAAAATTCAGTACCAACCCAAAAAAAAAAACGTTCATCTACTACCACCGCCTATCATAATAACCAACATTTTAAATTAAAATCAACTGACGGAGATCTTACCGCTTGCGACCCGTCATTAAATCGCGAGGGTCCCATTCAAGCATTAATCTCGCCAACAATGGCCGAATAAAGGCAATTTGAAAGTGTTCATTGTATTGCGTCCACACTGCCGAATTATGGTATTAGAGAAACAACAACAAAATACTTGGTTGTGTGTATGTGTGTGCACATGAATTGTTCGATCAACCCTAATAAACAGTGGCGCAACATAGGTTTTTT
>CAJUYG010000306.1:148397-159457 GCA_910591675.1 Galerucella calmariensis
CTTTCAACACAAGTATCATAAATAACCAATACGTTATCCATATCCATTACGGTTTTATCGGTAGAAGCTCTTCCATTATATCTCCCCTTTCGACTCCACTTAAACAAACTTTTATCGAAAGAATGAGCGCCGCTGGACGAAAACAACAACATTCTCATATTGTTCGATGTAGAGAAATTGTTCAATCACCCCTAATTTATTTGTGTATGCGGTCTGAAGTCTGAAGGAAACACAATACTTGAGAATCCATAGAAAATCACCACGACTATGTTGGATACTGGGTTGCACGCGATTGCTTCGAGGGGTAGTAAATGAGATGTGATGACTGTCGAGGTGTGTAAGTATAAGTGACTACACAGATTTTATTTCTACGAATCAATATTTTAAAAAATTGACATTGGGGCTTCTACAAATCGGGTAAATTTAATTTTAAATTTGTTGAGTTTACAAGATTTTCAGGAAAGTACAGTCTACATTTTTGTTTGTTCTAATTTTATTCGCTGTCGTATCGTTCATTCGATTGCGATTAAAGTTTGGCCAACTTATTACTTCCACAATCACTTTTTATCCTGATAGATTGATTGATTGACTACCGATCAGAGGTTTAGAGTCCTCGACATCTCACCTTTCAGGCTTTTTGTGCTTTTAGTTGTGCTGTTTATATGAAGAGACCAGTAACCCTTATCAGTCCTTATAGTCTCTTCACTAGGTCATTCTTGGACAAATACTCAATTGGATGCTCTAGTCCTAGGAATCTACATCTCCAATGAGATAATGCTTCACAGTCAAAAATATTGTGAGAGAATGTTTCCTCATCGTCCATGCACAACCGACAAAAATTTTCTCCCTATATATGCCGATTGTATGCATGTGCTTCCTCAAGGTACAGTGACCGGTGAGTAAAGTACCCTTAGTAATTAATTAGTCAGCTTCTTCAAGGGTTTTTGACCAGAAGTTTCCTGTGTTCCTGTTTTTTCACGTGTCTCCAGTACGACTGATGTTTAGTTTCAGGATCGGTGAAAAGACTTTCAGACCCTAGCTTTGCTAGGTTGTCTGCCTTTTCATTTCCTGCACTACCCTTTTGTGCCCCGGGACCTACTTAAGATTTACTCTGTTTATACTGATAGATGATTCAAGATTGCTATACCTAGTTATAGCTTTTAATTAACAGTATATAAAATTCAAATTTTAATGGTTTGAAAAGGTCGGCAAAGGGACAATTTTTACGTAATTATATTTGATATACGTTAGTAGCGTACATTTTTTTCAAAAATTATTAGCTATTTTTGAATTGGATTTTAGTTAGCATACTGTATAAGGTATACATTGAAACACCTAAAGGTGAATTTTGAGTAATGTAACTTCAGCGGTTTCTGGGACGTACGCTACTGACACAAACCCAATATTAATATGGGTAACCACTAAACTAATTGTCTTTTACTGACCACTAAAATTTGGAGTTCATCAAACATCTCGTTGGAGAGTTCCTTGTCTACATTTTTCAGTAAGCTCTTTGAATAAAGGTGACCTTCTGTCAAACTCCATTTGAAAAATGCTCTGTACCTAGCCAGTTCGGGATTTCCACTCTTAGGCAACCCTTCGTGATTCAACAAAACGGTTTCGGAGCTATGAAGTATCTTTTAAACCTTTCTGTAGCTAACTGGTTCACCAATGCATTAACTACTGCTCTCATATCCCGGCACCCAAACTATAGACACTGTGTTGTCTCTTGTCAGCCTATAAAGGGATTTTGCATTGCCAGAAAAGCCTAGTTGCCTGGTAGTAATTTTTTAGTGTCACAAGCAGATATTTCAATAATTGGAACGCGTTCAACAGTTGAAGAGACTTGGTTTATCATTTTTTAATTCGATTTTATTTCAATTTAGACCCGTACAATTATGCCACAAGAATGCGTGAGAAGTTTCAAGTACATAGTATTATATATTTTGTATATTCCTTGAAATTTTTTAAAATTTCAACAATAGTTGAAAGGCAGATATTCCAATAGTTGAAGAGACTTGGTTAATCATTTTTTAATTCGATTGTATGACACATATAATTGAGCTGCAACAATGCGTGAAAAGTTTTATGTATATATAGTTTTATATCTTTTGTAAATTCCTTGAAATTTCATAAAATTTCAACAATGATTTTGTTTAAAAACAAGTGAAATATAATTTAAATAAAATTTTAGGTAGGTTAGGTCTAGACCGTTTCCGGGTAAATATTTGCTAATATTAGTCCAGAAAGTTCATTCATGGAAATCCTAACCATCTATTTAAAGGACTAATTACTTTTTTAGTATTAATAATATTTTTACTCTGGATGTTTCTATTTAAATATCATTTACGTATTTGTGAGCCTTCACAGTAAAATAAAATTAGTTTTAAAAAAAACCTGGTCTAAAATATGATGATCAAGGCCGAGTACTGTTTGTATAGTTTGCCTCTTCTTCATTCATTTTTTTTGTTAAATTCAATCTATAATTATTTAGTTCCAACGAAATAATGGAAAATCTAAATATATATGTATATTTAGATGAGCTGTATTTTTTTTATTTCACATTTAAGTAAAACGTTTAATTTGGCGAACAGAAAAAAAAGATATTTATGCGTCTAGTCCGTTAATTACAAAAACGGTTCTTGGCACGATTGTGATAAAAACAAATGGACGTATTGCATACTTTCTCTAAGACAGACGTCTGAAGTTTGCGTTAAATTTCACGAAATTCTGTGTTAAGGTAGTAGAGCCGACGATTTTTATCTTCCAAATAACCACCTTAAAAAACACGCAGGTTCGTCGCTAAAAAGATTAAAAGAACGCAATGCCGTTGAACTCTATATTTCCCTTATACCATGTATTTTCTTTATTCATACACTACATCGGCATTACGCACTTACATTGGCTAGGAATATGCATATAGTGTTATCGATGATATACCGACTTCAATCTTCTGATGGCTCTAGCGAGTATCTAGTATCTTCAATTATTTTTTTTTTAAATGAAACTAACTGTTTCTAAAGAATTCCACTTTAATGAAAAAATATAAAATTATAAGCATACTAATTGGGTGAAAATATAAGCGTACACCAGATATACAGAGTGGCCCAAAAGTCTGGAAACGGTCAATTATCTCGTAAATTGTTAGACCCAATATTACAAAATTTGGGGTATACCTATTTTAGGATACAGAGATTCTATATTTGATATCTGCAGTGTTGCCAGATTTGCCGTTCATCCTATATTATTAGTAACATTGGTTTTTCAAATCAATCACCCTGTATGTTCAGTCATTATTGGAGTCTCCTTTTCAATATGAGTTCAACCATATGTAACACTTATGATTTTATGTTGTTTGGAAAGTCTAAAATACAGCATTTCAAATATCAAATCTGAAATCTACGTATCCCAAAATAGGTGTACCCCAAATTTCGTAAAATTATCACAAGCAGTTTACGAGATGATTTGCCGTTTCCAGACTTTTGGACCACTCTGTATTTATTATATATACCTATACAAATGTTATTTCATAGGAAAATACTCGACGTATGTCTTCAACTGTATAATAAAAGAAGTGGCTTAAAATGCTTTATTATTTTAATATTCTCCCATTCATAAATTACATCGTACATACCAAAAAAAACAAAATATTATTGTAAATTTTGCTGTGTTTATTCGTGATCATGTATATGTATGCATTATGTTTTTGTATATGTAAAGGAATTTTTCTTTTACTATGAGTTCGATTACAAAAGTTTTCCTATTCGATAAGCACCTAAATATGCAAAAGTCAAGGCTAATAAATACACTAATTACGTGAGACGAGTTCCAATTAGTCATACGTGATTGATCTAATTGTCTTCAATTAAGGTCAATGGCGTCGAACGTAAGTTACTATCTCACAATTAGCATATATTAGATCATAAAATTCCAAAAGACAATTCAATTAAATATTCTTATTTACGAAAAAAATAACAATGAATTTTTAGTATTTTTGTGGATCCTAAAATTAGTTTATTCTTCCGTTATATTTATTATAAAAATTCAAATTAATTTTTTAACAAACGTCAAACGGTCATTGACACCATACAGTTGAATAAACTATTAATGCATCAGAAATTTGAATCATACTCCTTCACTTTTGCTTTTTTTGTAAAATTATAATGGGATTAAAAGTGGTGTATGCTGGAGGTCAAACAATT
Organism: Galerucella calmariensis; assembly: GCA_910591675.1. Lineage (NCBI taxonomy): Eukaryota > Metazoa > Arthropoda > Insecta > Coleoptera > Chrysomelidae > Galerucella > Galerucella calmariensis. The sequence goes on from CAJUYG010000306.1 coordinate 152,600, forward strand.
TGGATAATTGTTTCATTCCTTTAAAAATAAATTAAATGTTGAAAGAAATTAATAAAGTTAGTTGGAAACGCCGGATATGGATATGCCGACATTGTCATAACAGCCAGGGGGAAATTCGAAAACACCCTTTGCGATATTGTACAAAAGGGTCTGAACTATACAAATAGCTGGTGTAGGCAAGTGGGACTTAGCATCAACCCCACTAAAACCATCCTGATAGCCTTCACTAAGAAAAGAAAACAACCTCAAAACCATAAAACTTGATGGGAACGAGATTGAATGGAGACAAGAAGTCAAGTATCTAGGTTTAACTTTAGACAGTAAAGTCCTGTGGAACAAACACGAAAAGGAGATTACATACAAGGCAAAAATGGCTATAATGGTGTGCAGAAATCTGGCAGGAGCAAACTGGGGCTGTAACCCAAAAATCCTAAGCTGGATGTACACTGCCATAGTGAGACCAATCATCACTTATGGAGCCATTGCCTGGTGTAGTAGAACTAGCCTATTGACGACGAGAGAAAACCTCTCCAAAATTCAAAGACTAGTCTGTATATGCATTACAGGAGCAATGAGAACATGCCCAACGGCAGCCATGGAAGTGATTCTCAACCTCACCCCTTTACATATGGTGGTGGAAAGTGTTGCAGAAAGAACAAGATACAGACTAAGTAGAGAGGGAATCATTAAAAAAAAAACACCTCCTCACTTCTTAGAAATCAGACAACCTGCGACATGCCACAAGACGGTATGATGAAAAAATATAACTTTTCAAGGAAATTCGTTACGGAAATGAGCAACAAGAAGGAATGGGATCTAAATACCATTACCAGACTTGGAAAGAATGCCATTAAATGGTACACAGACGGCTCAAAAGCAATAGAAGGAACTGGGATAGGAGTGTTCGGTCCAGGAACCAAACACTCTGAAAGCTTGGAAAAAACCCCAAGTATCTTTCAAGCGGAAATCCACGCCATAAGAAAGTGCGCCCAGTTCAATATTGATAAAGGATACAGAAGACAAAGGATTATCATAATGTCGGATAGTCAAGCAGCCATTAAGGCACTGAGCTCTTGTGTAATCAGTTCCAAAATGGTGTGGGAATGCCTAGACAAACTCAATGAACTAGGCGAGAACAACATAGTCACCTTACTATGGATTCCAGGACACACTGGAATAGAAGGAAATGAAATAGCAGATGAACTAGCAAAGAGGGGGACTGAAATACCTTTCTGGGGACCCGAACCCTTTTGCGGAATCAGCCCCAATGTAATATTGGAAGAAATAAGTAAAGCCGAGAAAAAAAGAAGATCTGACCATTGGAAAGATCTAGTAGGGCTTATACAATCAAAGACTCTTCTGGGTGACTACAACCTGTTGAGATCAAAAGATTGCATAAGTCAAAGTAAAACTGCGCCTAAGAGTTCTAACAGGGATCCTAACGGGACATTGTCGCCTGAATGGACACCTGAAAAAGCTCAAAATAGTGGAGGAAGAAGAATGCAGATTTTGTGGAATGGAAGAAGAACCCTCCATCCACATACTTTCCAACTGCACAGCACTCCAGAATCCTAGAGCACAGCACCTGGGAGATTACTGGATAGAAGAGGAACATTTGCCTAAGTTGAAGCCTGCAGACATCCTAAAATTCCTCCGGGAAATAGGACTAAAGGAACTACTAGTTTCTGGGACTCTCCTCAGAAACTGAGTAGAAGTAAGGGGGCACAATAGATCTTTTAAGTCTCAGTGAATGTCACCCCAAAAATAACACATACATACACATACATAGTTGGAAACTGACTCGTGGTTTCTAAGCAAAGTTCAAAAAAGTTTAAACTTTCATTACGTGAATCTGTTACTGTAATCTGAGTGTCAACGAAATATTGTGAAATATACTTTACCTGAATGAGCATAGAAATATCGAAAACAGCAAAAAAGAGCATGCCTCAATTAAGAAATCATGCTGTTTTTGTATAAACATGAACAGCTTTTAATAAAATAAAAAAAAAGATATTGAATGTTTATCTAAACTCACCTTCCGAAAGCTTATCTCATTAGCATTTTATACGGCCATCAACGATTGCATGGTTTAGCGACAAAAAAGGGTGAACAAAATTACATTAAATTATGCAGGGTGAAACATCATAAATCTTTTTATCGCTTTAATAAAGATTTTTTTAGAAGGTGGAAAAAAGGGGTTGAATTAGATGAATGGGGTGTTGGAGCACGCTGTGATATAGCAGGTCATTTGTTTGGAATTCAAATATGTGTGATAATATACCTGGATGACAATTTAATTGACATTCTTTAAAACGCTATAGATTCAATAAATTAAAACCAGATTGAGATGTCACCTGGACCACCCAATTCAACGCAAGTAATTTCTCTTGTTATAATATTTATGGTTTATGGAAATTAGCCGCTGTGAGTGATTTTTGAAGGGACACAAGCCTACGCCTCGACTATCAATTCAAAGACTCGACTATAGTAGACAGTTTTTAGTCCTTGATATAGTTGACTCAATACTTTTAGTGCGAACTTAAAGTTGCCAAATGGTCCTTATGAACACATGAAGCGATGTGATAAGGGATTGGTCAAACCTTTAGATGTGTCTGATCAAATTATTAAAAGCCACCATATATATGACTGTTACATCAGTAATGAGTTACCTATATACGGATGAGATAATAAGAAAAATAATTGATAAATGCCGGCTATAATGTAAATTGCTGTAAGAAAACTATTGGAAACTGGATTAAAAAACTGGGATTCAAATTGAAAACGATTAATAAACGTCAAACAGTCATGGAAAGCAGAAGAATAGTGGATATGCGATGGTATGGAAGACGGTCTTTGCTTTGAAATTTCGTTTTCCATGAAAAATCAAATAGGATACAAAAAGGGCTCAGTTCACGTCTTTTATCCCGTTTAAACCCTTTTAACAAATACGTAACATTAAATTCAATATAAACCTTTCAGAGTTTAGTTCCACAACATTAAAGGGGATATACCGTTATATAGTTGCAATAAAAGAATTGCGTCAACTATACATAAATACCTAACTATTCTATACAGGTTTTTAATAAAAAGAAAACTGTAAAGTAAGTAGATCGTTTATCAAAACCCGAAAAGAATTACCATCTCTTTGTTAATATTTCTCATAATTACTTATGCAATTCACCAAAAAAATATGCGATAGGAAGTTTTTCATTAGGCCCAGCCGAGACGGTAAGTTGGAGAGTCTTCTTGCATATTATTTAGTAAACACAGGAATAAATAGCGTTACGTTAAGGTTAACTACGGTCAATGGTCACACCAACGAGTGTAAAATACCAACTAGATGTGTACTAAATGAATTATATCATACGTCTTTAAATGGTCTAAAGACTAATTTAAATTGAGCTTTTTTCAATCTTCAGTTAACGTTAGAGATTTGAGAAATTATTTAAAATTTATAAATAATATAATAGTACGATTCATTCATTAAAGTCAGTCATCGAATAAGGGCGGTTATTATAAACATGTCTTGAAGTTAACTTGGAATTTAACAATCAAGTTAACTTTGGGTTTTAAAATGTCAGTTTTATAAAAGTTTCATTTCCAAAAAACAAGAAGAAAAATAAAAAGAAGAATTGCCTGGAGCATAGAGTTTTGGCATTTTGATTTTAGTTTTATGGTCTAGTTTTGATATGTCTGTGTGGTAGATTTGTTATTTCGTTCCCAGTGTCGAATTTTTATTTTATTTGTTCCTCCCTGAATGGATAGACGAGCCATTGACTATTCCAATGGAGAAATTGAATCTCTTCTATCATTAGTGGGAGAATTTAAGACATGGTGGAGTGCAAAAGAAGTGACACTGTTTCGTGACCCATTAACAAGCGTACGGACTCTCTTGATTATCGGAATCGGTTTTTAAATTTTGTTTCATTCCAAAAAGTGAACTTATCCTTTGTCGCCGAGTGCTTTCAACAATATTTATAGCATATTCTTCATCGTCGGTTAAAAGTTCCTCAAAAATATCTTGGATATCGTTTGTTAACATTGCAAAATTCAAAGAAAACAAATTAAAAGCAATAAAAATATTCACAATATAATTAATTAAGCTTATAAATGCCAAATTGTTGACAGACAGAACCGACAGAACAGAGCAACTATCAAACCACGAAAGCCTGGTTTTTCCATAAAGTTAACTTTAATCGATACCACTTCCGCCCGACAAAGTTAACTCAATTTTGAAGTTAACTATAACATGTGACGTCATTCTACAAGTTAACTTTTAGTTATAAGTCAAAATAGTTCTATAATACCCACCCTCAATTGATTAGGTATTCAACAAAAAGATTAGTGTCAAAAATTGACATTTTTGGAATGTTTACTTTATTATACATGTAATTTGGAACAATTGTTTTGTTAAGCTTGTTTTATAGTATATTCCAAAGAAGATGAGTTGATAGGGACTATAATTTTTTGTCTCAACTGAAAATTGTTTGATTAAATTTGTTGGACACGTTGAAGCTGGGTCCAGAAATATTCAAAATAAATAATTCTAACTAGATCTTATTTTAACTATTCCAAAATAAATATAATGAAAAGCAGCTATAGTATAGTAATTATGTCAAAACTGATCATCTTATACAGGAGAAAACAAATAAAATAAATTGTTAGGTTAGATCAACTTCAAAAAGCACTTTTATCACTTGCACAAACTCCTATTTTTGTTTTACCTTTGACACTCTCTTGTAGCTCCAAATTATCTCAACAATATTTTTTTTCAGGCTCAAATCTATGCTAGCTTTCAGTGCTATTTTTCTTCTACTTTTAGTATTACACTCGAGTCACCTAACACTACGCCACTGAAAAACATCTGAGGGTACCCGTGAGGACGAAACATGATAATTTTAAGCATAACCTACAAGTATACTTCCTCATTAATTATAAATAAAAGTCTATAAAATCCGAATTATTCTTAAGTCACGCCATTTTTAATCCTACTCATTTCTGCAGTAATTGTAATAGCGGAATACCGTAGTTTTATATGGGTGCATTAAAATTCATTCATAAAATTCCAAGGCGAATTCTCTTTCGTCATGTCGAGATCGCGTGGCCTTAATCCTCCAGCATTTTGGCACAAGTTTCAGTGTCTAGTTCTTGATCGGTTGCGTGGACACCGAAATGAACTTGGACCGACGCCAAAACGGCGTCTCGAACATCTCCTTTGACTATTTATGCATTTCCGATTACTATGTACATAAGTATGTGCCAAATGAACTCGACCAAAGAAGTTCGTAGTTCAACTTTGAAAAAATATTTCGAAATTGTTTGTGAGGTAAATGGTAAATGTGTCGAACAAAGTAGTTCTTTTAATGGAGAAAACTTATTTTAAAAATTTTATAAATATTGGGTCTCATTTATTCTCAATACCGTCAAAATTTCGCCAAAGATATTGAGAAGAAGCTCTAGTCACCTTACAAATCGTCATTGTAGTGTAGTCAGATTAAATTAGAATTGGAGTGGCTCTTTGTCCTATCTCTCTGCGACTTTGACATAATAGTTCGGGTGACAGTTTGGCCGAAGGGGTTTTAAGAAATAATTTAGCGTGCCTTTGTCCTGGGGTTCCATGCCACCAGCGCAACACCTGGTTGCTTATCCATTTGTGTATGCTCTCCTTAGTTGGGCATTTGGCAATTCCTCAGGTTCTGGCCCTATCATGACCTCCGTTGCTCCCTGCTTGGCTAATTCATCGGCCTTTCCATCACCTTTTATTCCTTGGTGACCTGGTACCCAGGCTAGGGTCACTCTATTATGACTACATAGAGCCTTGCGACGTTCCCACATTAGATTTAACGTTATCAGTAGCATGTTTCCCTAGGCGTAGCGAGATCGAGATCTTCTCTTGTACTCCTTGGTACTTGTACACCTAACCTTACAGATTAGTCACAAATATGAAATAAAACTATAAAAAAAATAATTTAATAGGGGTGGCAAAATAGATAACAGAAGCTGGGCTGCAGCAAAGGAAATAAAATAATATGCTATTAGTAGTGACAATGAATTCAAAAATAATATGAATGTATACATGAATACATGCAAATATTTATTGAAATGCAAATTGTGCACCACCTACTTGTATTTTTCGAAGAAATGTTACGATGGCATTTCATGCAGTGTGTGGTCAACAACATATTAATTCTCACATAAAAAAACAACCGCATTTTGCAACAATTTCAAGAATAGTGTATAAATATAAATGTAATTGGAGACCGTTCTATTATATAAATAGCTTTTCACTATTACTACCCATTACCTACTCGAGGTGGAAGATTCGAATTCCAAAATTGACCTAAAGTGACTGGATTTAATAAATTCATATATCTGATGTGATTGTTCACGTTCACGTTTCACTATTTGTGAAATATCTTGGCCACTAGTAGAATTATGTACGCATGAACGAAGTTCGTCAATAATATTAATAACTATGAAACTAATCATTGTAGGAAACTGAATTTTCGGCAAAGTGTTGAGGAGAGAATGATGAATATATTAAATAATAATAAAGGAATTTCACCGGGTTAATCGTGAATTACAGGGTGATTTCTGAAACTTTGATATTTTGTCATTTTTATCATCGAAAATGTTCATGATCACCCTATATATCCCAATGAGATCATTTTTATACGGTATCAGCTATCTTCGGAGGATGATAATTCACTTGAATATACAGGATGTGTACGAAAGAAACGGCCATATATTTCACCAATTTTTCAAATAATGATGGAATGAAAATAGTATATTGCATGCCAAAATAATTTTTCGTGCAACCGGACGCAAAACAAGCATTTTGCAGCCGCAACAGAGGCC
>CAJUYG010000306.1:159467-175597 GCA_910591675.1 Galerucella calmariensis
CGGAACGCGAAAAAGCATTTTGCGGCCTTAGTATACAAATAACTATTATCAATATTTCATTATTACATCGAATTTTGAGACATTACTAAAATGTTTTTATTTCTCACTCTGTACATAATGATATAATTTGCACCATTTAAATGATATTTACTAATATGAAGGTACGTTGATGATAAGAGCGAAAAAAAATGCAGTTGGCACTTTCAAATCCCGAGGAAATAATTGAATAAAATTTACTGATTTTTAACTTGAACTGTATTTCAATATCTATCCATCAACGAACTTTGCGATTCTGCAAGTTCAATCAGTACATCGAATACTACAATATACTAAACATTCAGACAATTTCACCGAGAACCGTTTTACCTATAAAAAGTGCGTGGTCAGGAAATTTAATTTCCTTCAAAAAAGGTTAGATAAGTTGAATTACTAAGATTAATATTTGTTGAGATATCAATCTTTGCCAAGACGTAAATCCTTAAACTAGAAAAAATTAAATATATGCCACGCTGCACTGGAGTAAATCTTACTAGTCTAGTCTAGTCTGGTGGAGTTTACTTACGGCTGTGGCTTGAGCTCACAGTTTTTTTTATCATTATGATAATGCGAAAGCCTTACAAAATGTATGATACATTTTATATTTGATGAAAGGAAACATTTTAGTCCATTGGAAGATTTTTTGGGAGCTCTGCAGCAATTAAATAATAGAAAATATATAAAATTTTTGCAGTTTCACAAAAATCACATAACGTTGAACTGAAAACCATGAAACTGAACAATTTAATTTGAGGCATTGCTTTATTTATCGAATGAAATACTGAGTGTGTCAGTTCAAAAATAACTGGCGTGGGACAATCCGAATAACTATCAACATATTACAAATGTGATTGAATTTGACATATGTTTGTTTTTTCAATGGTAAAAATGTCGCATGTATTTGCACTAAAATATTAATGGTTGTTGTAGTTTAGCGCTAGAAAGGTTGTTGACACAAAAATTGTTTAAGAAAAATGAATATTCTGCTATTTTCGTTGACACGCATATGAATATTTTTATACCTCGGCTCTTTTTAATAGAAACTCAAGGAAACTGAGTCATAGAACCAAAACAGTTTCCCATTTTTGAGAGTTCGGAAAAACATACTTTTTTGAGATAAATTACAAAAAAATGAAAGAGTTCGTATAAAATACATTACTATTAAGAACTAAATCTCGTTCGCCGCGCACATGACGTCACATTCGACAATAAAGATGGATTGATAGGCATATCAGTGAACTTTTTTTGTTTATAAACTTATTATTATGAATGTCTTGTAAATTTTTTATAACGCCAGTTAAGAATCATTTAGACGGCACAGGATGTTAAAGTTGAAACATACAATGCGTTCCATATATGTATGGAATAAATTTAACTTTAGCGTTATTATGTACTATGTGAAAAAAAACCTGGAACAGGTCGATTTCTATTCTTAAATTGACAATTTACAGTATGAAAATATCCCTCCAGCCCTCTGAATTATAAGCACCCCCTCAAAAATTTTAAATAAGAAAGGGGGTCGTGTGGCACTTTGTGTGAAAGGGATTTTAGTCCTCTATTTAGCAAAATGAAGTTTTTTTTAAATTTGGTGCAATCATAACTGAAAAAAATAATTTTTAAGATGTAACATTTTGATAATGTCTCTATCACAAAACTTTTAGTAGAATGAAAATACACAGCTTGTTCAATTGAAACCCATCTTTGGTCAGGTTAGCCTTGGAAACAATTGTAATCATTCAACTGACGTTTTCCAACATTAGTAGTGTATGCAAACGTCACACTGAACTGTTTATTTCGTTTATATTTGACAGCGATTTTAAGTATTGTGACTTTGAAATGGCGTTTGTTGTTAACAATCCGTCCAAATGTGATAATGCTCGGCCTCATGTTGCCAACGTAGTGAAAGAAAATCTGCAACGAAAGAAATGGAGAATATTAGAGCATCCGCCCTATAGTCCCGATTTATCGCCTTGCGATTTTCACATCTTTGGGCCACTAAAAAAGGCGTTAAAAGGTAACCGTTTTCAGTCGGACGCGGAAGTACAAAACGCTGTGAAAGAATTCTTTCAGCAGCAGCCACAAAAATTCTATAAGCAGGGTATACATCGGTTGGTGAAACAGTGGGATATGTGCCTCAATTGTAGTGGTAGTTATTTGTAACTGTACTTGTCAATAAATTTTTCCTGGGCCAAAGATGGGTTTCAATTGAACAAGCCTCGTAATAATGTCGCATAAAATTTAGAATCTTTTTTTCAATGTACTTTACAATTAAATTAAATGTACAAAATGACCACCATTCACTTGACAATAACGGAGTTGGTAAATTGCGCACAGCGGTCAGTTTGTAGCCAGGTATACCCAAAATGTTCCTTTTTCTTAGGTAAATTGCGCACAAGTGACCCTAAAGAGGATCTAGGTAAATGGCATACAATTTTTTACCGATTCCACGAATTTTAAAAGTTACCAGAGATTCAAAGGATTATCCTCCAATGACTTTACGATAACAATTTGAGGCGTAGGTACATAGATCAGTTTAGTTTTTGCATTTACAATTAGCATTACTTCGATCAACGGGTTTGGGCATGGGTTTTCTTGTTTTTTGTTAGTTTTCTATTTCTTATTTTCTGATATTTTTATCGACTAAGGATACAATTTGACCGCTGTGCGCAATTCACCTATACAGAGACTTAATCCCCTGGCTGCAACTACCTGACGAACCCATCCCAAATATGGGAAACTTCTTGATTACTGTGCGCAATTTACCTACGCCCGACAATAATTGAGGTGATTTTGGAATTCTCGTTCTACATTTTATGATCTCAGGGGTAATTTTGTTAATTCTTTCCGTTATCCTAACTTTTAAATAAGCAATATTGTCTGGTCTATTGAAATATACTTTATATATACATATATTTATATACATATAAATGTTACCTATCTCTGTTATTATTGTAGGTAATTATTAAGAAATCTAAGAAAATTCTTGAAAGAATCTTGTAGGATTGGGTAATTGTCATTCCGTAAAGCGTCTTTTATATTTTCTTGTTACTATACATCGCAAAAACTATAAACGTAAATCATATCCGCATATTTTTGATTCAAGAATGTATTTAATTATTAGTTTATTGTACGTTTGGAGAATATCAATGAAGAAAAATTTACAGTAAAGTTGAATTAACATTTTCCGGAATTCCTTTTCCAAACTTTGGTGTTTGTAGAATTTTTATAAACGATTGAATATGAAAGATGAAATCTATTAAAATATTTCTCGCGACTTAGAAAAAGTTTTATTTACTTTAGCGCAAGTTTTCGCTGCACGGAGTTGAGTGGAAAAAGAATAAGATGGGCTATAAGCAAAGTTTAGCCACCGAAAAGGACAGACTACTCCAAAAGGGGTCAGTACATACTAATTTTATATGTAGAATATTCTAGTCTTGCATAGCTTTACAATACATCCGCTACGGAGTGCCAAAAAGAAAGAGTCATCAAGGTGGGTAAATAATCTGTAATATTTTTTTCAGACCCTTCACGTTGCTCGACAAACACGTCAAATAAAGTTGCATACAAAAAAAGAATTTGATAATTTAACAAGTTTTTAAAGTGTACCTACTCCAGTGATGAAAATAGTCCGGAATAACGAAAATCAAAATTGCAAATTTGGTTTTTGTGAAGTAGGTCGCCGCTTGGTCAACGTCGGCCATTATTTACATCTGATTATATGTTGAAAAGGGCCGTGAGGGCATTATTCGACGTTACATCGGCCGGTTTACCTTTAGTGAGTAGAGGCCGCGAACTATATAGTGCCGTTTGGTTTATAATTCACATAAAATATGTATAGGATAAATAAAAATTAATCTGGAGAAATTGGCGTGCATAAATTTTTTTTATAAATTTGAATATTGTGAAATACTGTTTTTCAAATGTAATTCAAATTTATAGAATGAAGACTGTTGTCTTAGAAGGCTCACCACCCTAAAACATAAATTTTTTTATGTTACAGTATACTTTTTTAAATATTTCCAAACTAGCTTCCTGAGAACATCACGAGCTAACAGTTTACTGAAGTAACGGGAAACATTTGTAGAGGGAGCCCAATAATTTTAGAAAATATATCTGACAACATTGCTTTATTTTATGGTCATCACACTGACAATAGAAAGACTTTACCAGGCTTTGCCTTGGTCAGTCATTGTTTAAACAAATAAGAATTAGTATTTTTTTGATCAAATTTTTATTCAAAAATAACTTGACACTTTTTCAAAAAATGAATATTTCTCAAACAATTTAATAGGTGCAATTTACCTTTTTGAACTCCACCGTTATTTCCTAATTATGTCTATCCTTCTCCCGCTCGACGTATTTTCGTAGTTGCAACGTCATAAATATTGCACTTTTCATATTTGAGTTTTAAAATTTTTTCTGATCAAGAGTTCAACTGTTGGAATTTTCTTTTTAATAAGAACGTATATATAAATTTTAAATAATAGCAATATCACTATAATTACACTTAATAAAATGTTTATACAGTATGGAACATCCAAATGGAAAGATAAAACCAATCGACATGACTTATGTGGAAATTGAATATCTTAATCCACATCTTTATAACTCATTTACTCGAGTATTTATTAAAAATTACAACACATTTTGCTAGTATTGGGATTCATTCACTGCTAGATACCTAAAATATAATATATTGTTTTCTTTTTTCTACAAAGCTCTTAAGAAAAGTCTTGAAGACTAGTAGTTCAAAATCGCAAAATCAAGACAGATCGCTGAAGAATAGTTCGGCTGCAAAATTTAAGAGATTGGTTCCATAAGACAAGTACAGCTTAATTTACAACTGTCGTCAAAGAAGTTTTAAAAGCTTCCGGTGATAAAAAAGACGAAGAAAAACATGATTCTAACCTTGTTTCTAATGGAAAATAAAGTTCTTGAACAATTGATAAAATATTGAGGGAATTGTTCTAACGTTTGTGGGACGGTTGTTCCCAATTTCACACCCTAGCTAATTATCCTCCATATATTATGTATTTAAAAATAAATTTTATTGCGTTTTTTCACAAGTTTTGAGTCTAAGGGAATAACCATAAAAATTCCCATGGAATAAAAGTCTTCTTCATCTGCAAGAATTGTTGGAAACATTTTTATGACTAAAATGAACCAACTGACGTGGTAGTAAACTTGTAAATGTATCGCGTTTTTCCCGTGCTCGCATTTTTGCTTTCAATAAGAACCTAGTATGTGTATGAGCACAATTTTGCACGTAAGAATAAACGCAAAAGTAGCACGTAAGGAGTCGTTGACCGATATGTCAAATTGGAACTATACACACACTTTGCCCAGCCCTTGTAACAAAAAAATCACACGCAATTTATTTAGTATCGGCAAAGTAGAGTATAATTGTCAAATCGAAAGCAGAGTATACATTTCATTTATTGCAGATTGTGATTTGTCCAAATTTTTTCTTGAACTACGAGGGTTGTTTTTTTTTCAACCTCCGATGGGCTATAGAGAAAAGACGGGTGATTATACAAAAAAGATTTTGTTATCAGAAGTAATGTACAATGCAGGTTACTTCTCTACATAATCACCTTGACGATTGAGACATTTATCATATCTGTGAACAAGCTTTGCAACACCCTCCTCATGAAATGTTGCCACTAATGATTGGGAGTGAGTTGTGACGGTGTTTTTGAGTTCCAACTCATTTGCCACTGGTTCAGTTCGGGAAAAAGATTAAAGTCACTTGGCGCTAGGTCGGGATGTGGGTGTTCAAAAATGTCCTACTTAAATTGCTGCCAATCCGTTGCCTGTATTAGCTCATACAGGTTCTTTGCTGGTTGGTTGTAAAAGTCTTCTGGAGTCATTTGGGTTCTGCCATACAGTTTCTGCCTTCTGTGGTCCAGCGACTCACAGTTGGATAGTATATGCAGAGCTGTTTCGGTATCCTTTTTGCATCTTCTGCATGTAAGGTCTTCGTTATACAGCCCTATTTTGTTTAGGTGCTCCTTTGTGGGAAAGTGTCCCGTAAGTAGCCCCGTTATGCCCCGTTTCCTGCTCATTGAGTCTGATGGTTCTTTTATGAATTTCTTCCTATGTATTTGCCTGATCGTATTCTTCTAGAGTTTTATGGATTGTTCTTTTACCCACCCTTTTAACCATGACCTAGTGGAGCTTCTGGGGATGCCCACAAATGGTTCGGGTCCGTTCATCAGTGTTGACGATCCTGCTCTTGCAAGTTCGTCAGCTTTTTCGTTGCCAGCGATTCCTTTATGACCTGGGACCCACTCCGGTGTTACACTGTTCCGAGGCGCTAGTCTTCTAAGTTCTTCGCCGCATTCCCATACTAGCCGAGATGTCACCCTATAGCTCTAAAGTGCTTTAGGAGCGGCTTGACTGTCACTGTAGATTCTGATCTGCCTGTTGTAGGCTCTCATATTATTAGCCCTTGCACAAGCAAGTATTGCATAGACCTCTGCTTGAAATACAGAGGCGTATTTTCCTAGCAAGACGATTCCTTCATATTTGCTCGTCTTGCTGTATATGCCCGCTCCGGTGCCGAGTTCATTTTTTGATCCGTCTGTATACCAGATCAGTTCATTCGCTCTACTAAGTGGTGGTGCGTTCTCTTCCTCAAGCTCCTTTCGACCTTTGATGACAATCTCGAAGTTCTTGCGAAATATATATCTGGTAGTCATGTGGTCTGTTGGCATTTTGAAAATGTCATCATCCACATGCCTTATCTCTGTGTATCCTCTCCCATGTGCCACCTCATGGGCTGATGCTTTTTCCAGTCAGGTTAGTGCTGCCCATGCTTCGCACATTATGTCACAATGTAGCGGAGGAAGGTCTAGCATTGTCTCCAGCGCCGCTGTAGGAGTAGTCCTTATTGCCCCTGTAATGCCAATGCATGCAAGTCTTTGGACCTTGCTTGGTTTTAGCATAGCAGATGATTGTCTGATCTTTGGCCACCATACCAGAGATGCATATGTGATCCAGGGAATGACAACCATTTTGTACAGTTGAATAGCTCTTCGTTTATGTATATGTATATGGCGTGTTGGTCTCGCCAGTGACGGAATGTATTGAAGGGGAAATGCGCAGTCGCCTACCACGCACACTAGTTTCCTCGAGCTCTCGAGCATGTCTGGCCTTCGTACTATGCGATCGGAGGTTGAAAAAAAATACGGCTTTATCCAGTGTTAAAAGTCATATGCAAAACAAGTTATTTATTCCTTAGAAAGTACCAAGCATTCTAAATTGGCAACGCTGCTTTCATATCAGATTGGTAGCTGGAACTGAACACAAGCCCAACGCTAACTGCGAACAATTATTCTTCTCTTTCTTTCAAGTAATTATTCTCATATTTTCCTTGTCGTTCTTGTGCAAATCGTATGTCTCGAATACACTTTTCGCGATTTGTATATTAAGCTAGATCACAAGACAGGTCTAGCCAAAATATTAAATATCAAGTGCAAATATAATCATAATTTTAAAGATACAAATAGTTAGAAGAGGAGTTTTAATGACAAAAGCATCACCATCTAAATAAAAAATGACGCAGAAAAAAATTTAAATAGCTGAACAAGAGAAGATGGTAACTAGTATGAAGGCTGTACAATTTAAAAAAAAATACAGAAAATAAAATAAAAATAAAGAAAAGGAAACATATTTATCGGAAGCTACGAGACTGGTGACTTAAAATTCAATTAAACAATAACTAGAAGAGTCAAATTCTGAAACAGAATCCAATAAGAAAAATCAAATTTTTGGGAAAGCGATTAAAGTGACAAGGATAGAACTGGCATGGTTGTTTTCAACTAAAAAACGATAATGAATTTATATAAAGGAAATTCTTTTCCCTAGAGCATTTGCATTGTTTTATAACAGGACCCTGCCGTGACTACTTCTCTAGTGTATGACACAATTTGCTAAAGTACATCTCGTGTTCTCGTGCGGGAGAAGAATATTATGATTGATGTTGGACTTTTTTATGAGGTAGCTTTTAAATATTAAAGTGTCTTTCACGTTATTGGCATTGAGAAATTTTAAGCACCTGGTTCTATATATCCGCAAAATTGTAGTTACGAAAATTAGATTGTGCATGGGTAATAAGCGTAAGTGGATCGAATTTTTTATACCCAGCAACATGAAATTTTCCAATTTTGTGAAATTATAATTTTATATCTATAGAAGTTAATTTCTCCACGACTAAATAATTACGCACAAATTATTTTTACATATTTAGCTGCATGATGATTTAAATTCTTCACACCAGTGAATAATTAAAATAATTCACTCTCGTTAGCCAATGACATTCTATTATTATCAGAATTCACGCTAAAATGAATTAAAATGAATAAATCAAATTGTCTCTTTAAAACGTCAAATACCTAAGAACGCAAATCGCTTCTGACAGCGCGTCGTTTGAATCGTCAAAATAATTATAAAATCATAATTTTACATATTATAAGAGAAAAAAATGGACAACAGTAGCGATAGTGAATATGTACGCCTCCCGGAATTAATTTCATTTATAAATGTGAGGGTTTCGATTAAAAATATGAGTTACGTATTTATATATTTACTCTTTACATTTTTATAAATATGCTCTATACTCTATAGCCTAGTGGTGGTTGACTATGGAGCGGACGATCGAGGTTCGATCATCACTGGAAGTTTTTTCTTTTTAGTCGTGGAGAAAGTATAGTCTTTTACTTGTGTAGAATGTCTATTATTCATTTGGATGATTCCAAAACTCACTCGCTGCGCTCCCTCGTCTTGGAAACTTCATCCGCGTGAATAATAGCCATCATTCTGCACTCGTTGAAGAATATACTATTCTTTTATTAATGGGAGTACGATAGTTTCTTTAAAAGGGAATGATTTTATATTAAAATACAATTTACAATGTGCAATTATTTTCGAAAACTTCCATCTCACATGGGCGTATGATAGGATTTTAAAAAGGGGTCACGAAACGAATTGAATTTTAAATGCAAATTTAATAATATGTCAATGTCAAAGATTTTTTACTTCGATACACCATAAGGCATTTCTTTCAATGTTTTGATAGTGGTAAGGTCCGAATATATTATTGATTGTATATCATAATATTTAAAATTAAAACTAACCTGTAGTATGCGAATTATTTTTCGACGTAAATTGAGAATACTCTATGCTGGTAGGTAAACAATACCAATAGATAAATTTTTCAATGGCAGAATGAGCATTGAATGTACAATGAAGGCCAGTTGAAGGTGAAAATAATTTGAATCAACATACCTACATATTTGGTCCTAAGAGAACCTTCGGGTTTTATAAAGAAAGTAGCTAGAAAGGAGTACTACAAGTTTGTAAAACAACGCGTCAAATTCCATAAGCGTACTTAATATGAGAAAGAAAGTGAGAGTTTAACTTTTTATATTCAATATTAAAATAATAAATATAGTTTTAAATAACTAAAAAAACACGCTTTTAAAGAATATCGAACTAAAAAGTTGAACTTAATTTTAAAAATAACCCATAACTCCACGCTTTTCCCTCAATTATACTAGTATTTTTTTTTATATACTATTGTTTTAAGTTTATTTTTAAAATTATTTTCAACTTTTTAGTTCGATATTCTTTAAAAGCGTGTTTTTTTAGTTTTTTAAACTATATTTATTTTTCATTTATTAATGCGATTTATTGTCAATAGAGTTTTTCTTTAAGTTCTCATTGATAGTACACATGGGTTCAAAAGTTTTGCATCACCCTAAATCTCCGAAAAAAAAAATGTGTTTATTATATATATGGATCAAAGATTAATCAAATAATTAGTTTCAATAAAAAAAACGTGATTCTTTTCAAAGAAAAGGTTAACTGAGAACCTGCATGAGAACTTTTAATAAAGAGTATTTCTACCTCTAGAATTTATGCAAGCTTGAAGTCGCCTGCACATGCTGTTTACCAAATTATTGATATTCTGTTGAGGAATATTTCGCCATTCTTCTTGGGCCGCATGAACAAGCTCTTGTACACTCCTGGGTGGATTTCTGCGTGCTGCCACTGCCCTGGCAAGCATATCCCAAGCATGTTCTATGGAATTCATGTCAGGAGTTAGGGCATGCCAGCTCAAACGATTGATCCCTTCAGTTTCAAGATACTCATTTACAGCTCTGGTCCGATTAGGTCGGGCGTTATCGTCCATAAAAACGAAGGAATTGCCAACAGCTGCGCTTCATAGACTCACGTGAGGATGTGGAATCTCTCTGAGATACCCATCACCAGTCATAGTTCCCTCCACATGAATTCATTATCTGCGATCATTTAACATGATACCAGCCCATATCATAGCACTTCCTACTCTGAAGGGCGGCACGGGGCGAGCATGGGCAAGCTGAGCAACTCTCGTTGGATCCCGTCACACACGTATTCGATGGCAATCTTGTACCAAACAAATCCTTGTCTCGTGGGAACACCGAATTCCAAAATTCTTCAGGCAAGGCCGCGTGTTCTTGAGCCCACTGTAGTCGGCGAACTCTGTGCTCAAGTTGTAATCTGGGCACTCTTATTGGTCGGCGACACCCCAAACCTGTCGCAAGTATTCGTCTTCGTAATGTCGAGATCGATACTTGAACTCCCAACGCATGTCTTATATCTCTTTGAAGTGCTGGTATTGCCATGGTCGGGTTTCTTCGGATAGTTAAGTGGATATAGCGGTTCTGCCGCTGATTAGTAACACGCCTTCTACCGCTTCTAGGTCTATCACGAAGAGAATTGGTCTGGAGATACCGGTTCCATGCCAACTCTGTTTGCCACGAACCTTTGAGAATGACCTTCTTCAACTAAAGCCACTATTCTGGCACGGTCAATCTCACTTATGACTTGACTATTCATGTTTGCACTTAAAATCGTAAAAATCAAATGCCTTGGATGTTGAAATGATCGCACTAAAAATGTTATCTTACAAAAAAAACTGTAAACATCTGTATATTGCAAAAAATATGGAACATATTGGAATGGTAAACATTGATAAACAAGCCAACAAAAAATTGTTAGCGCAGAAAAATTCTTTCGCATCCGAAGAAGGTGATGCAAAACTTTTGAATCTATGTGTATTATAAATTTCCAATAGAGGCACGAATGTAAAATTCTTCTTGATCAACGTAACAAAATTCGATCTTAAAATTCTATGTCTTGCTACAAATATAAATGAAATTTTTCAATTAATCATTTTAAACAGAGTTGTATCATCTTGTGCTTGATGATTTGTGAAATAATATTACACTATTTGCGACTAACTAATAATTACGACTCTTACGAATTATTTCTTAGTCGTTCCATTTCATCTAATGCTTCGTTGTTACATGGGGCTTTATCTGTTAACTTGGAACAATCAAGTTCTTCAATCCGAATACCGTACAAAGATCTGCACCGGCTAAGTGCGACGTATGCTTGTGCGCGCAAAGGAGAGTTACTAACCCACAAATATTCAAACATACAAATGAAGCTAATAAAAGCGTGTTGAAAAAAGGATTAATCAATTACTTCCAAACTAAATATATCAATTTAGATTTATTCTAATTATTTATCTCATTCTCAGCCAACATCACTCACTACCGCTAAACTTAATTCATTGATAATAGAAAATATAACTCGTCCTGAAACGATGCGAAACTACCTGTCCGACAAATAAATAGAAAATTGAATGTTCACGATATTTCAATATTACTCCATAAAAAGTGGAAAATAAAAATAAAAAAAATCACGATAACTTAATATCGACCCTTTTATAAGGACTTGTTTCTTTAAAAATTACTTGTTAAAGGTAATTACATTATTGAAAAGTTATCTGTAGTTTAAATCTAGCATGCAACATTTGAACAAGCACTTAAAAAATCCATTCTTATAGTGGTATTATTCTATTTGCACAACCGAATTTAAAAAAAAAAGCTTAATGGATGTTTATGTCATGAAAGGGAACAATTTACAATGTTTACTCTACTGGAAATTTGTAGAGATTTGTTAAGGTTACTTTTGGAATTTCTTTTATTTCTAGATTACAATGGCTCTATTTAAATAAGAGGTATGAAAGAAAAAATACAGCTTTCAATAAACAACTTTTGCATGATATTTGTAACATAACAGAACATATTTATTTAAATAACTTCAATAACTACAAAAATTTCATACAAGACAAAGTTGTCAAGGTCAGGCGTTCTCCTGGCATAAAAAAAATATACTTTGATAAGGAAACCTGATTAAATTTACTGTTTCGACCCTTACTTTGCGAAAACCACTCATATTTATATTTTAAATGAAACTAAAAGTTTCTAATTAATTCCACTCCACTAATAATAACAAATATATGGAAACTCTAAATTTATAATTATTTCGATATGTGAAATAAGCCTATTTTGGGATACGGAGATTTCAGATTTACCTCACGAGTTCAACCACATGTTTCCCTCTAGTTCAACGTTCCCCTATCCATAGGAGCACGGTACATAAAACTGGACAGCGCTATATGAACTCAGGAGGACTAAAATATAGATACCGATCAGGTAGACCAAAAACAGTGTTGAAGGACAACAAAACTTTAGATATAACGCAGGGTCTTGTTGAAGATCCACATACATCCTCACGAAAGGTTGCACAAGTAGATACAAGAAATAGGCCATTCTTCAATCTGATTCATAAATAAGTTTACTGATACAAAGGAGGGAGAAGTTTAGTAAACATTCGTGATGAAATGCTAATAGTTCATTTAGACATAATATGCTGATCAGAGGAAAAAATCGTATTACGTGCTCTGCTTCTGCCAAAACTTGAACAAACAATTTTTTCTCTTTTAACAAATGCAGCTTTTTTGTTAAGATTTGTACCAGAAAGATTGTAAATTGTTTACCGAGTAGGAAAAGTCAGACATTCCTGGACGACTATGAGGATTGCTAAGTCGAGAGGCAGCACAAAGTCCAGAAAAGGAAGTGAATAGGAAACCTTGACTTTTTTTCAAGAAATTTTGTCAGGAATGTCCAATTTCTAAGCGGTTTGTGGAAAACCTACAAATTTCTACAATGTGTTCCGTCTTAAGAGTCTTCGTCTTCGTCTTTCTTCATAGATATCCATATTTTGTCAGAGTAGCTATTTCTTTACGGCAATCATATCAGGAAAATCAAGTTTCTCTCAAGTTTTTTTCTGTTCTATCAAATAACTGACTTGGAACCAACGAACATTAACAAGACAAGAAGGGTCACTCTCCGTCGGAACTTTCATGTCCAGCTTACACAAGCGCGCCGACGATTTCGACAAATTCCTGGAGCCGTGCACGTTCTCGTGCTTATGCGAGGTTGATGCAAACCGATAGAGATTAAAACGAATAAACGTTCACTTACCAAGAGTGATTTAAAAACATCTAGCAATAATTGTTATTGTAACCTATTCCGCTCAGTGGGAATTAAAATAAAAAAGGGAATATCGTCAGGATATTTAATTGGTGAATCTAAGCATAATTATTAAAAGAACTGGTAGCAAAAATGAAGGGAAAAATGAAAGTTACATCAAAAAGTAATAATGTAGTAAGCTACAGATGAGACTAGTAGGTATAAAAATTAACAATAAAATGTTTGCAAATGCCAACTTAAATAAGTATTCTAATATAAAATGTATACAGGTCATTACAGGTTGCTTCAAATCCGAGGCCATCGAAGAGTACCAACTTAGCATATCAGGAGTTACATTGAGCAAAGCTCTATTAGTATCTTTAATACAATTGGCACCTTCAACCTCATTAAAATATTTTAGAGAAAATAATTTCTTGAATGCCCTACAAAATTGAATTGGAGTTGGATTTCTCGAGTTTCCGCAACAATTTCTTACCAGACCAAAAAAGTTTTCAATGCAATCCTGATTAAGGTTCCTTGTTAAAAGAAATTAATAATTCCTGCATTTTAAGTTTTCCATAAAGACAGATCAGAGGCAATAGTAATTTTCCAGTCATTTATAAAGTGCATAGTATTGTTTATACAGTTTTCCACGTATGTTGCCTTTCCATCATTCTGTTTGCAGAACCAAACACTAAGTACGTAAATGTTTATTTTATTTCTAAAGGAAAATTCGCTCAGTCAAAAAGACAACTGGTATATTTTTTTACATATCCCTACGACGGACAACATGTTTATGCATATCGCGCGTAGGAGACTTACGGTGCTCTATATACAGTAGCATCCGATATTCGAGCGAGATAGGCATAACGAGGGTGAGGAGCTTAGAGTGATCCTTCTTGTCTTGTTAATGTTCGTTGCTTTGAACAAACCTGGATGTATAAATTTTTAATTTTAAGTTCTGTTAATATCCAGTAAGAATGTCTACTAATACTAATAAAAAAAGAGTATAAGCGTCTTCTTCAAATCGCTTCATACAGAATATTAAATATATCTGTGCTAAGAGCTATCAGAATTCTAATATAAACATTTTATTATGGAATAAAAAAATTACCCAAGTATACCAATAATACCATGAATTCGCATTACATGCATTAACGATAACTCTACTCAAAGAGTTTATATCCAGTTATACATCACACATTAGTTGCACGCAATTTATTTAAATGGTTCAGTGGCGTACATAGATACATTAGAAACCAAACATTAGTTTAGTAATGAAATTCAACGCGGAAATAAGAAAATATCGAGAAAATTATAATCGATCATACATAACCAGGATACGATGATCTACAATTATTCTGTGGAACGTACATTTTATTTTTAATATTATTTATAGCTGATGTATAATAAATATAATAAAGTATCATCTATAAACATTTTATACACCAAAAATAAGGTGGAAAATTCATCAGTCACTTGATGACTTTGACGCTTCACATATATTTTTGAATTAAACGTCAATGTATGTCACATTTTTTCGTTACCTTTTCCTATTTATTGGTTTATTCGGTAGACGAAAAACAGTTGTGTGTCACACAAGCAGGAGACGCTTAAGCAGCCATTAACTATTATTTTCTGTCCTTGTGATACAGTACAGTATACTATAGTAGAAAGGGCAAAAATGAGCTTTAGCAGTCCAAGACTATTAGATGTACGAGCGAGCGTGGAGAAGCGAGGTCAGCAGATAGTTAAAGGTTGCTAAAGCGTTTCCTGTTTTTTTCGTCTATCAGATAAACCAAAAAAATAGGAAATTATAACAAAAAACTGACATTCACAGACGTTTAATTAAATATTTCGCGTGAAAGGTCAAAGACATCAAGTGACAAATGGTGAAAAACTGCAAAAATCCTGACGTTATGAATTTTCCGCCCTTGGACTGCTTTTAACAATAGGTACTATATTTCATCGTCTGCAGAAGTCGTTAATGCATATGCACCTGACGCAAATTAAGAACAAATATTCCATGTAGTAGGCAAAATTGATTATACAGCAAATAACAATGTGTGTGTAGAGTAAAATATGAGTTGTATTATGGAGAACCACTTACCTACTATACTAATTAATGAAGATACTAAAACTAATAACAGGAAAGCCCAAGGAGGCGGATATTTGTGATGATATAAATGTAGTCGTCTTCGACCTGAAACAAAAGAAGAAAATAACATTAATAAAATGGTAGTTGAATTTAATGTAATACTTGTAATTAAACTTTCCTATTCATCTCTCGAATTATTTCTTGAATAGATTTTTGTCTGTTAAAATGCATGAAAAGTTTTTTTCATAAAAGAAGCAGCGCTATCCCAATAAAAACCGTTCCTGGAACGTGCACTTAACTGGATTCCATTTCTAGTAGACTATCATATCGTTAAAATGTCATAAAATGAAATATTTTATTTCACATTTTACCTGAGGTGTAATCTACTATGTGCATATGCCTTAATAAACTTTGACAACAAAGTTTTGTAGTCTTAAACTTCAAAATATTATTGATTGTCTAGTTGTCATATTATTTTTCGTTGTGTCAGATAGAGACCAAAAATTATTTTATTACTAGTTAATCTTGACAACGGTAGCTGGAAAGCTACCGAAACGTCGAAATAAAAAATAAAAAACATTATTGTGGCTTGATTCCCAAAAAATAAGAGAAAAAAAACTTGTTCA
>CAJUYG010000306.1:179061-198767 GCA_910591675.1 Galerucella calmariensis
TAACTGAGACTCACCGAATTGAGATTTTAATGATGATCGGGTACGGGGATAACTGCAGAAGTCAAGTTGAATTGGGAAACTTATTTAATGACAGGTATCCCGAATTGCCTAATATTCCACAAAGTTCTGTGTCTAAAATTCATGCACAATTCAGAGAACTTGGACATGTCAAAACATTGAAAAAAAAAACCACACTTCGTTGAAGATGATGTGAAAGTGGATATTTTGTTAAGTGTCGAAGAGAATCCACGTCAAATTGCCCGTGAAAATAATGTTAGTCATACAACTGTTCTAAGATGTCTTCATAAAGAAAAACTTCATCCCTACAAATTAACTTTTGTGCAGGAGTTAACAGAAGACGATCCAGATCGTAGAATGGATTTCTGCGAAAGATTGATGAATAAGCTGAACAGAAATGAGATAGCTTTTGGTACCATTCTTTTTTCTGACGAATCAACATTCACATTGAATGGAGAGGTACACCGACAGCACTGAAGATATTGGTCATCAGAGAATCCTAATTGGATGCGTGAGACACATAGGTATACTCAGTACCCTCAAAAGGTGAACGTTTGGGCCGGTATCATATGCGACCATATTATTGGTCCTATATTTATAGATGGAAATTTGACAGCTGACAAATATGTAAATATGCTTAGAAATGAAGTTATTCCTGCGTTGGCAAACTTATATCCCAACGCAATAGATCCTAGCTTACCGAATGAAAATGTTTGGTTCCAGCAAGACGGGGCAACACCCTATTATGCCTTAATGGTAAGAACTTATTTAGATGAAATCTTCCCCAATAAATGGATTGGACGAAGAGGTACTATTGAGTGGCCAGCTAGATCACCAGAACTTACGCCGTTAGATTTTTTTCTGTGGGGTTATCTCAAGAACAAAGTATATATGCAACACAACCAACTAGCATTGTAGACCTCAAAGACAGGATAACCACAGAAATACGGAATATTTCACCTCAAACTTTAAACAAAGTTAAGGAGGAGTTCTATAGGAGACTGTGCTATTGCCAACAACTAGGTGGAGAACATTTTGAGCATTTATTTCAATGTATTAAAATCAAATACATCAGGTATTTTATGTATGTGTTTAATAACTGTAAAAATAGAAATTTCACCCTGTATAATTCATAATTGACCATACATTATTTAGTTTGTTGGAATCGGTTCATTAAGAGGATTTCAAAAATATGCAAATATTCAGGTTGTTTCATTTAAAAAAAAAACAACACCGACTATGGCATACTTGCGTGAATCACCCTGTACATTTACATTTAGGTTTACATAACGCACAGCTCGATTCAAAAGTTGTGAATTCATTATCATAGAAAGAATGAAGAAAATTGGTAAGCAATATTCGAACTAGCTTTAAATCTAAAAATACTACCAAAAACTAAACCAAGAAATGGAGAACAATCTTCAAAAAACTGCATATATCAGATGTGAATGCGACAAATTTTATTTAGGTGAAACATCTAGACCATTGAAAATCCGAATACATGAACAAAAAAAGTATATTAAAGATAGGGAGTTTTTAAGTCCGGTATTTGAAAACATGTTTGGGAAGAGAAGCATCAAATTCAATGGGATTGGGCGCACATAATACTGAAAGAAGAAAAATCAAAGAAAGTGCAACCAAATAAATGTGTAGCTTGTATTTCAGCCGATTGTAGTGAAATTTGGTTACCAATGTTAGAAAGAGAAATTTTCCATATTCAATTACCTGTTCATAAATTTTTAATCAGTTTTTCTTATGATTTTCAATTGGAATTGTTGTTAATCGATACACATTTCGATACCTTCACTTTGTCCAAGAGCTCAGTGAGTGACTATATCTTCGAGTGAAAAATATTTAGATACGAAGGAACTGGTGGAAAACACATCAACCCAAGAAAATGCTTCTATTTTCTAATTAAAATAACAAATTCTACAAATAAACATGAAATACTTTCTACATCTAGTGTCAAACTCCTCCAAAAAACGACCGAAAGAGTAATAAAAAAGGACGATCAAAGAGGAAGTGATTCCAAAATAGATATTCGTCGATTTCTATCTCGTAATTGCGTTGCGCAGAGAATATAAATGTTTAGAGATGCCTTTTTAATTTTTACTTTTTTGAATATTTTCAAAGAACCTCATACAATAACAAGATAAGTTTAGATTTCAGAAAAGGTAAGTGTATAAAAATAAATTTTATTCAATTCTTATAGACACAGATGCCGGGTTTTAATTTTGTTAGCATATTAGTTTAGTTTGACTCATAATTAAGCATATATGTATTTAATTTTATTAAAGTTGTTCATTATTTCCAAAAAAATAATGAAATTAAGCCTTTATATTTTTTTTAAGCAAAAACAGATTTCTTGTAAACTTTTTCTCTCAAAAATGTATCAAGAATTTTGTAAAAAGGTTCAGTTAATTAAAAATATAAAATCCTTACTATAGTCAAATGCAGTCTTATTATGCGGGTCATACGATTCAACAAAGACATACTCACGTTTTTGTTTTCTTTTATTGCGTTTAATCATAACTTCCAAATAAAATCCGTAAGATGAATAAGACAAGTTTTTATTAAAATGTCAGTTATGTCACTGACAATATGAATAATAAGAAGCAATTTTCCGGCTTTTTGCATCCTCAAGCAAAAAAATGATACTTAATCTGATAGATTATTACGAGAATGAATGAAAAAGTGGAAATTCGTCAATCAGTGTGCGGGAAACATCAACCATCATTATTTTCTCCGGGTATATTTTTTTGTAATCTCACATTTTGGTAACCTCTGTGCTGTGTCTTCTGATTTGATACAAATGGTTAGTGACCTTTGAACCCGCACGTTAGTAGCGCTTTTGACTATATTAAATTAGTTTCCATTACAATGTCTACTAATTATTTAAAAAATATAGTGTTAAAAGTCGATTAGTAATATTTACATTACATGGACGTCAAGAAGAAACAATTTGGGGAATTTACGAGTTATCGGTAATGGTATAATACGTCTGTTAGACTATCCATTATCTTTTTCCAAACCCGTTAATTAAACATTCACACCAATTCAAAGATTTGTCAGAGCTCGTTGATAAGATAAAGTTAATGTTAAGGTTATATGGCGTTGAGATTTCTATTCAACAAAATAACATTAAATAGAATGGAATTTAGGTCACAATTTTCGGAAGTAATTGCACAAGTGCATCAAAATTACCGATAATTTTGCATGATAGCGTGTTGTCTAAAAACTGATGCATGAGTTCATTTTCATATTTTAGAGAAAGAGCCCGACACCGAAGGTGGAGGGGTCTTTTAACAAAATTTTTTCCAAGACAACACGCTCGAATGCAAAATTATCTGGTTATTTTGATGCACGAGTCTAATTCGGGGGAATATTTCCCGAATAAAAATATTGGTTTAAATATTATATTCCTATTTTTTTAATACAAAATATCCATTTGTGTTGTTTCATCCAATGTATACTTTTTTTCAGCACAAAAGCTCATAAACTGTCGCCACACGTATTGTCTGTTGTGTTTGGTGTTCTTTGGTTCGCCATCAATTTCCCATCCGAAACAAGACATTTTTAATAGTGTATTAAAGTATAAGTGAATATTAAGATCTTTAAAACACGCGCGATTTTTCGAAATAGAGCAAGTGTTTCAAATACCAGTTATCCACGAATACTTTACGCTATTTTTTTTATTGGTGCACTTTGAATATAAATACTGGTCAATAACTAC
Source organism: Galerucella calmariensis (assembly GCA_910591675.1). Lineage (NCBI taxonomy): Eukaryota > Metazoa > Arthropoda > Insecta > Coleoptera > Chrysomelidae > Galerucella > Galerucella calmariensis. The sequence continues at coordinate 182,813 of CAJUYG010000306.1, forward strand.
TAGAGTTTGTTCAGCCATCCTTTGCCGTTACGTCATTATCAGTGACGTATTCTGCTGTTTTACGTATGTCTTACTAGGCAATCCATTGACCTGTCAAATAAAATTCAATATGGCGACACAGGGCAAACAAATGTGATTTAATACATTGTAGACCGTCGATTTTGGTATACATAAGTATTTATTCTGGAAAAAGGTGCTTTTATTTTGCTTTGGTGTCTCTATACTTCTATCAATTTAGGACCAACTTTTGGTTGTGTACCTATATAAGAGCATTATTTTTTTGTTAGTGGTTTTTAGACTATCAAGAATTAGTATTTAATATTTACGGGTAAGTACACACTGACTAAGTGTGACTGGGTTTTTTATGCTTCCTGTTTATTAATTTAAAAAATGTGATAGGTTATCTGTCACTGGCAGCAACTTCTTTTGAAAGATACATTCGATCAAAGTAATAAAAAGTTATAATCAATCTAATCACTCGGTATTAATATTCGTCATTTACAAACGAATATTTTACGTCTGTAAACATCAAAACATTGACTGTACTTTCCACTTTTAAGAAAACAAATACTGATTATGTTCTGTTAAAATATTCATGTATGATTGTTTTGTAAAGTTATGACCGATTATTCTCAAACTTGTACTTTTCAATTTTCCGATTCATCCATTATATTTATCTTTCAATATTTACGGTAAATTGTTGAAGCGCATCTATTATTTTGTTCATTGGCATTCGATCAACTTGTTGCATCTTCAAATACTACAAAAAATATTATTTTGTTTAATTTTAGTTAAATTTCACATGAGTTGAAAATAAAAAAGGCTCAAGTTTGATAAAATCGAGAATTGAAAAAAGTTATGTAAATCACCCAATTCGGAGCTCCGCGAAGGGTAGTAGAGTCCGTTTCACATTAAAAAGAAGCCACGTGATTTTTGTTTATCTATGCCGCCTCGTTATTACCGTTTCATGCCATTGGCGTTACAATCTAACATCGTTAATTGAAAGTATAAATATTTCAACGATGCCAAGTATTTTCAGTGTCCATTGTATGTGAAAATATCTCGAAAAGCTTCAAAGAAATCCCAACTAAGTTTTATTTAAACTATACATACGATAATACATTTTTTTAATATTCGAATTTTGTGTTAACCTACAAAATGTGAAAACGTTACGCTACTGATTTGAAGTCGAATGTGGTTTTGACAAAAAGATCGCGCAACTTCAAAAGAGTTCTAATTACCTGAAACGGAGTCTATAGGTTTGTTCCAACAGGGACAGCAACCGACAAGACACAAGGTTTGTTCTCACAAGCATCACAGACAGTCTTTGACAATCCGGATTCGGCGCAAAGACCATAAAGCGTTCTCACAAAGATTTCTGATTGGTTTGAAAACTGTCTATTACTTGTCAGAGATTTTCTGTGAGAACAAACCTTTAAACTTAGATACATTCAAACCAGGCATACAAACGATTAGTTACCGACCAGTTTCTTGTTCCAATTAAAATATAAAAACGGTTTGAAAACTGTCATAAAATGACTGTACAACTCATGCGCAGAGTCTTTTTGTGAATGGTTTTTATTCTTTGCGCATGAGTCGTCCAGTTTCCAACAGTTTTTGACTGCTCTACGAACAAACCTAATTAAGAAATCTCCAAGTAATCCTAAAATGGAACTTTTCGTAAAAACCTATACATACTTGTATTTAACATTATTATATTAAATAATAGGTTGGTTAAACAATGATTTACATATTTATAAAGAAAACCTATATTGACATTTGATATACGTATAGATAAAATACCCATATAAGATAGTATGTGGCAAATAGAGAGCTGATGCCATTGCTACCATCACACACACAAAACATATTTATAAATTATAAAACAAGAGTTCCAAAAATATTAAAAAACGTAACTTTCAACTTTGTTCCATTCTCATTTTTTAATATAATATTAATATTATATAAATAATAACAATCGTGTAAGCCTTTATTGGATCAGCTTACCAACGCTGCCAACATAAGCGCATGTACAGTACAAACTGAAGTTGTTCCAACCATAAACGATTTAAAAAATGTTGGAAATCAGTTGTTGATTTGTGGTTGCAACAAACCTTATATCGTATGATTATTATAAATATCGACCAGTTATTTCAGCGCACGTTATATAGGATACGTTAACACAAGCTCACCCTATACAGCATTTTGTTGTTTTTTTTATTAACAACAGCTTATTAGCTAATAGTAAATGCACGTTTGACTAATGAGATTAGCGAGACACTATCGACTTAGGGTATTATTAAAATACCTGAGCGTTACTTAACAAGTTAGCTTTATTTCGCTGTTTCGACAACTGAATTGAAGCAAATAAATAGTTCTTCATAATATCTATCAAGGTTGTAATTAAATCACCAAGTTATTTAACAAAAGTAATTTCTATCTAATTTTGAATTGATCTAGAGCGGATTTAGATTTTTTTAATAATGAAATTGTTTAAGATCTAAGTCTATTTTAAAAATAGTTAATTATGTGCAAATCATTAGATTAGGAAGGTAGGACAATGACTTGACTCCGTATCACGTAAGAACCCACTAGTAGTCTAGAAGTTGCAGTCGTATGGACAAAAAAGCTGCACATAACAACATCTGAAGATCAATATCGGTCAAAGCCTAAGGCTAAGGTTCTTATGTGAAACGTAGGCTAGGTACTATTGCTCGGGTCCAACGTCAACCGTTTTCAACCTTAAAAATAGTTTCAGCTTGATTTAATTGGTACAGAAATTATAAGTCAAAAAATAGTACCATAGCTTAAGATCAAAAAAGCGAACAGATTGTGAAAACCGAAAAAGAAAGTTTCAATAGTGTTTTTGCTCACCGACTTAAGGTCTTTTGTTTAGTTAAGTATTTTTCAGTCAAAACTGGAAAAAGGTTTTCATTAGACGTGTGGTTGAAGTCAATGCAATTTTGTCCTAATTTACGGTATCTAATAGTTTTTTGCGCGATGGATCTTTTTTGTTTTACATCATCGTTTGTCAGGTCGGTAGGTTGTGTTTACTGGTTTCTAAGTCTCACGTCGGTAAGTGATTTACTTACCGTTCAGACGTTTGTAAGTAAATTACTCACCGACGTCTTAGCCCTACAGACTTTCAAGTGGTCCTAAATAATATATTACTTCATTCATTACACAAAAGGAACAAAAAAAATAAGATTTATATTTTTTTAATGAACAGAATCGAACAGAACAATATAAAAAGTAATTAATAGCATGAAAACAATTTCACCAAAATGCAAATTATATTTTAAACTGATCGAGAAGTATAAATGTCACTTTTGACATTTCGTTCATTTCGAAGAAATTTAAATTATTTTATTAGAAATACGAATATTTCAATACGATCGCGCAAAAAATGGTATAAGCATTACGAACGTTAAGGGTAATACCGGTTTCCAGCAAAATCAACCCTTAAAGTTCTTGATATTTAATATACTATTATTCAAATAATAAGTTTTTTTCAATTTACAGGAAATTTCTACTTCTGAGAATATATTAAAGGATCCAAAAATCTATACTACGATTTTTTTTTGATATTGGATATTACTCTGAAGATGCAGATGTTACATGCGAAATACTTGGCATCAAATTTCAACTATCCTTTTTCAAGACCTATATATACTCGCCTATATACAACTGTCGATGCTAACATGGCACAATTTCAAAACTCGTGAAAAAACTGATATACAATTTTGGAAATTATCAATGTAGAATTAATTTTTTAATTCACAAAACACTTTAAAATTTCTAAAAAGTTTTCTCAGCTATAATTGATTTATTTATATTTGAAAGTATTTATTAAATGACTATTAAGTTCGAGTTTTAATATAAAAAAAAAGTTGAAAAAAATAATGAGTGTTAGGTATATTGAAAGAATTCGGCTTATTTGAGACTATCGAACATTAACATTAATCACTTTCATCATTAATTTATCAACAAATTAACAATATTTTTTGAGATAAGAAATGAAAAGGTTTTATTAATTTAGTTGATTCGAAATTTCAAGATGTGTTCTGAAGAACCTGGAACCAAATTTATTTGTATAACTCTTTCCAGTAAGATTTTCTACATAATTATAAAAATAAATTCATCAATTTGTTTTTTTTGTGGTAGAAATATCAACTATTATCAAAATCGCTCATTCTTTTTGGCTATGAAATTTTTTGTAATACAAATAGGTACTTTAAATCATTTCTAATATTATACCTACTGTTATTTAAAAAAAAAAATTGTTGTCTTTAAAAAACATTAATATAAAAATTCTTAAAAATTAAGAACAATTGACCTGAAAACACTAGTAGTCTGAGCTGCTTAACCTCCAACTCGACTTTTTAAATGTACATAGGTATTACAATTTCCGTAACAAAAAAATTATGGATGAAATTTGGTAATATTTTTACCAATATCCAATACCAAGAATTTAAAGTTTATCAGTCAAAAATTACTTGAGAATAACAGGAGAACAAAAGTATTGTTTATCCAGATTTATTGTGAAAATAAATAAAAAATTCAAAAACAGCTTTGTCGGCCGACAAAGGAACCGAAAAGCACTGAAAAAATGTCGAAAATTGGAGTCTCAGACTAATTATTCAGCATAGGTAATTACAAGAAGAATAAAGAATGAAATTTTGAAGAACCAACCTACTTCTAGCAAAAGGTTATACTAGTGTTTTATTTAACGTAATTTCTTTAAAAAATAATCAAATCTAATAAAATGAATCTTGATAAAATTTTAAAAATATGTTTGGTTGCAGCTTTTATAAAGTTTTCATTTTTCCCCAACAGTTGATTTAACTCGACTCACTTACCTACTTATATTATTATTTTAAAACCAAAATACACAATATTATATATATTATAATTAAACCTCAATTGTTGAACAAATTAAACTTACTACTTTCAGGTTGTATTTCTGTCCGTACAATTTTAAAACTAGATGTTTCACTGTCCATTGTAGGAAACTTTTTCATAACAGAATAATCCATCACAAATCACCTAACACACCACTGCACTTCGCACCTCGATAGCTGTACACGCTCGATCATCGCTACATCACAGCGTGCGTGGCACTAACTGATGCAAGGGATCTTGAGCATCTACTAAGTGTTAGCTGATGTTGCAGATGCTTAGGTATTGGCTCGATGGGGTGGACAGGAACAGGGGTGGGGCAGGGTGGGCGTTAATGTTTATTGTAGTGCCAGTGAGGTTTCACACAATTTATATTAAACTGTGTGTCGCGCTGGTAGGTGACACAGTTTGTATAATATTTATGAATTATTCTGTCTGCTAACAATGTTGAAAGCAAGTATTTAGAGACGTACTGTACATTCCGAGGTCTGGTGAACTACATTTTTCATTGATTTAGAAGAATTTAACATTAAAATGGCAATATTTTCAATATGTCACTATACAGAATTCTACTCAATTTTTTTTTCTTTTTTCTTCAAGAAAAAACCCAAACCAAGCCACAAGTTGTTTTGGTATTTTTTTCATCGGCTATCAATTAGGTAAACAAAATAAATTTTTCCAAAAATCGCAACGTGTTAAGTGAAGTTTTCATTATAGAAAACGCGACTGCAACCTTCAAGATCTTCCTGTATAATTTCCAATCTAACGGTCGCGTGCCTAAAAGTCATACGATCAAAGAAGATTGCGGATTAGATTGTAACATAGAACATTTAAATCCAGAAATGGAACAACTGACAAACTTTGCTAACGATTTATCATGTGATTTATTATTAAGGGTAGGTAAGCGGTTTCATTTTTTTTAAATCCTTACGGTCCCTTATCACGTATAAGTCCAGTACTTACAACTTATCCATATTATCATTTTTATAGATTTTGTGAAATGGAAAAAGAAATCTTCATTCACCTTGATATTGTACGTAAGCAGTAATTAAACTGATCAATGCGCATGAGTAAGAGAAATTAATAAAGTTATAGTTTGTCTCAAAGTATATCGTCTTCGCTTTTGCCGGCAATATGACCTAAATACGACCATTTACGCCCTTCTTAAGAATGTTACCTGTAATGAAACCCAACAACAATGACGTGGCAAGGGCAGGCCTGGTTATAGTTTATTCAACTTAAAAGTAATAATCTCTCATTTAGGCGGAAAAAGAAAAAAAAAGTTTAGAGATATCGTCTTCACATATTATAAAAACAAAGGATTTATGATAAAAAATTAAAAGATAGATATTTGTGAATTTGATCCTTTTTAAAATAATTTTAAATAGTCTGCCACTGGCGATCTCTTCTACAGCAGCTATTGGTCAGTTGATTTATTACACTTGGCTCATTAATTTTATGATTGCCGGCAAAAGTGGAGAAAATATACTTTGAGACAAACTATACCGGTAATACTTTACCAAACGGTTAGAATGTATTTTGAAACTAGTTTGGTAATAGAATTATGTCATTTTTCACTCTCTCAAAGAAAATCCAAAGCTACCGGTCGAGAACTATAGTGAGCATAAGGTTTGTTCGAACTAACAGTTCACGGACGATTCCCGAACCAATAAGGAATTATCATATACGCATCAGTCAAAAAGGTATCAACTTGAAATCAATTCTGTTAGGGTTCCGAAATTTGTTCGAACACTAGTCAGTTTTGTACATGACTTGTTACTGTTATAGCGATACTTGATTAATTTATTGATGTATGAAAAATATAAACATAACCTGCTCAAAAATTTAACAGCGCATGCCCAACATACTATCCTTCTCAATTCTCGATCAATTGAACCAAGAACTGTTTTCACCGTTCTTGAACTGATTCAAAAACAGTTCTTGTTTGTTCGAACAGAATACTTAGTTAATTCATTATCAGTTCAGAGTTTGTGCGAAAAGTCCTTTGCAGAACCGCATACGTTGTATAATAGAGTTCAGTCTAAGGTCAGTGTGGCCAACAAAAAGTGGTTTTTTGTGTCAAAAATGACAGTTAACATCTACCCTTCAAAACATAAGATTTTTGCATGTTTTTCATCATTGCGAACATCTATATTGCTTTATTAAAATAATGAATACACCCCCGAAGCGTATTTTTGAAATTTAAAATGACTTTATAGCTGAATACTCAACATATCGGTGCCCAATAATTCTAGGAACTCTTGGCATGTCACCATTTCATTTCTGTTATCTGTCACTAGTTATGTCAGATGTCAGTGGAAAAAGTAATTAGAAGAATAGAGATACAACTAACTATAAATACTACAATAATCTAATTTAAAATGGATATACACAATTAAACTAATGTCAGCAAAAATAAATAAAACTGACATCTGACATAACTAGTGAACTCCTCTATTCCGAACTGATTGTGATTCTAGCATTTGTTCGAACAAACCTATAGTAAACTTTTGGTAGTGCAGTGAGTGCAGACCCAGGATTCAGATATGAGAAAAATCTGTGTTGACAGTATCGAACTATCTCCTATTACCGAAAGTGAAATCTGCAACTATAGTTTGTTCAGCCATCCTTTGCCGTTACGTCATAATCGGTGACGTATTCTGCTATTTTACGTATGTCTTAAATTAGTTGAATGTTATTTTACACTTCACCTCAAAATTATAATCAATGACATGTCAAGAATTTTTTTGAAAATATGACATCTGAACTGTCAAAAGTAAGTAAGTAGATAAAATTTATGTCGACCTTAGATAAGAAATACGTTAACGACGTCATAATTCCGTCTCATCCATTTCAAGCTGGACAATGTATGACGTAACGGCAAAGGATGGTTGAACAAACAAACCATTTTCATTGTGTATAACTACCATTTTCGGTCTGACTACCCATTAGAATAAACAGTGTTGGATAAAATAGGGACACTCACCTAAACTAAAACTTATCGGATATCCTAAAATTTATTCAGAAAATGAGTCTACAGAAACTACTAGCCTAAAAGTGGATACAATACTCAATAGATATGGTTAGAAGGGAGGTGAAATTTGAATGGTTCCTATAATGCAATTTGAAAATTTCTGAATGTCATTAATTTTTAAACACCAGATAAAATAGTGTGGGATTGTAATGACTAAGATATTTGTGTTATAAAAGTGAGAAAACTTTAAGAAAAATAAATATACAATAAAAAAAACCTCTGAGTAATTCATTTACAATAAATATCTCAATGTTGGTTAGTATATTACAAATTTTAATTAAAAATACTTTTTGGGTCAGTATATGAAGTGTTCTGAGGATGTTAAAAATGAGAGTACATTTTTTAAACAAGTTATTTTTTGTAGTTTCATGATTTTATAAATAAGACAAGTTTTTGTTTCTGGACAGTCCGTAAACCAATCTGAAATTGCGCAGAACTAGTTGCGCACTTTATAAAGTCCTAAGAACTATTTTCGGACCGTTAAAAATTGATCAATGTTTGAAAAAAACCCGAACATCCCGCATTGTCTATAGAACTGAACTAACCCAATTAAATTGACAATTGATGATAACTCTTCATATTATGATCCTGTAAGACTTCCGGTATTATAAGATTATTGATCACATCAAGAAGAACATCGTCTTCACTTGATGATGATGAACCATGTTCAAATATAGCATCCATTTGTTAAATATTAAATTTGAAAAGTAAAAATCCAAAAAAAACAACACACAATAAACAAACCTCTGCGAATTTTCAAAATAGTTTCCACCTTTCTCCTTTTTTCAAATGATTTGAGCTTGCGTAAAAAATAATCCGAAAATCGTCCCAATTCGAGACTGGAGACTGGGAACTGCTCTAAAATAAACCCGAACGCCAAACTGCGGGTGTCAGAACCATCCTGTTAAAACCCGAACAAGCCAATTTCGACTGCGCAAACTCCGGACAGTCTTAGAACAGTAATTGAATGAACCCGAATAAAGCTAATAGTTCTAATAGAATAGCTAATAGACCGTTCGCGGTATACTTAAAACTATTTGCTGGTTCGGAACTAAGCATGCGCTCTAGACAATGTAGAGTTTATTCCAGACTGGTTCGGATTGTGACCCTAGAACATAGCTAATATAGAAACCGTTCTGGAATCGCATGTAGTACTGGATAGTGCGCAAGCTCGAATTAGGTATGGACACATCAACTTTATCACTCGTTCCAGAAGGTAGTGCAGTTCTATCGCTAGTTGGAAGAATGTAAGCCTGTTAAAAAAGGGCTTGTCTACGACAATAGCGTTCTTTATTTCTTTCCTATTATATAACAAAGTCAGTTATCTATTCCGCGTTAACTAATCTCACCCTGCCCGTAATTGTTACCATAGTTACAATTAAAATATTTGCAAGCTAATTAGTTTCCCACAATACAAAACATTCCGGCTGACTACTACCTACCTATATGGTCTTAATTATTTATTTCAAATTATTATATTTTAACTGAAAATGGAAATCTCTAGTATGCTTATTAATGTGGTGTGATTGTTAATTATCTCAAATTGATGTGATTATCATTGAAAAGCTTGAATAGATTTTCACAACCTTTCTATTTTATAGAACAGGAGAAAAATAGGTTAGTATTTCACATTCATTGAAACATAACTCCATCCGGAAAAAACACATTAAAATAAAATTATACAATTCGTCTCAAGCAGCGGTCAAACTAGTCGCTGATTGTGAGTGTTTGTTTTGATCTAAAACATTTTTTGTGACATTTAATACAGTTGGCAGAAGCAAACGTGAGCCCTGGTGGGCGTGTTCATGTCGCTGTAGTTGTATTTTTGTAGTAACAATTCGATATTTTGAATCGATAACCAAATATCGATACCATAAATGTCAACTGTTAAGAGATATGTAAACAAAAGTCAAACTTGCTAAAAATGTAACTCTAAACTCTAAAAAAATTTATATTGGACCAAAACTAAAACTACCGTTCGCCCTAAATGTCTATGTTTTCAAATTACATGACTGTATTAATGTCATGAAAAAGAAGGGTCAAGTTTCTATGGAAAGCAACAAAATATGAACTGGTTATAGTCCAGTGTTGCCGATGCAAAAATGAAAATTACCCGAACTTACTATTCAAATTATCAGAATTTGTCAAAATTACCAAAAGGACACATTGGTTATCGAAATAAAATCTTCGTCCCCAGTCAATATGGAAAATCCCCAAAAACAATAGCCATTTTATATATCCCTTCTACAAAATATTCGAAAAACTAAATTAGTGAAATTGTTTAAAAATCGGATAATCATCTTAGCATTGACAACATTGATACAGAATGAATAAAATGATGTATGTTGATGAAATCACTCGGTCATATTATTTCGATTATATTTAACAATTACTAATGGACAATCGTTAACATTGGCTCTTGATTGGCTGCTTGCGATGACCTTATTTTAGTTCGCATATGTTTCGGGGCTCATGTTTGGTTCTGACAACTGTACATCGTTATTTTTTTCAACAGTGTAGATGGTGGGGGCTTCAGCAGCCGGTGATACTGAATATTTGTTTTGATTATAAAAAGAAGTTCTGATGCGTATCCGATCTACAGGATCTTTTTTTAAAGGAGTTATCCCTTCGCCGGCAGCACCTCAGCCTCCTGGGCTTATTGTGGATCAGGATCTTCAGTGAAATTTAATATTTCGTCATTTTTTCAACAGTGTAGGGGGCGCTGGTTTCAGCAGCCGCTCATACTGGTAGTTAGTTAGTTAATTATTAGAGTATTCAAAAAAAGTTTTATAAAATTTCTTTAATGCGTAATTTTTTTTGTGGAAAAAGTACGAAGTTTACCTCGTAGGAAAACCTTTACATTCCTGGATGTCAGTGTTGCGCCCCGTCTTAACTTCAGTCCAGGAATGTGGCTTTTCCTAAGAGGTAAACATTCTATGTTGTTACTTATTTGAACTTGGTGACAAAATATCCTCGGTCTTCTGCAACAATATTGGTTGACTCTGGTGCCGACATTATAAGCAATTCATCCACTTTGTTTCGGTTGGCTTCAAGGTCCCATCCAAAAATGATGGAACAAAATTATTGGCAATGTAGCATATTATGTTTCCCCTTGTATCTTTTTTTGTTAAAATTTATAGACTTCTTCAATTGTTTCCCATTCATTTTCTGTTACGGCGAATTTTTGTAAATCTGCATTTTGGCAAAAGTAGTTGAGGCCATTTTTACATTTCAGTGTATGTCATCACTGGAATTCCATCCTGCACATGCATCTAACACAGGTGTTAAATAACTTGCTTCTCCAGTTGTTTCACAGGCATCTAAATCTTATCAAAAGCTGCTCTGAACGTCTGAGTTTTGGAAAAACAGATCTTATTTTGCTGTTATCAATCTGTTCAATTTGATTATCTGTCATTTTCGTTACTGTTTTTATTATCAGCATCGTCATCACTAATTTGTTCTTCGACAATGGTTGCTGTAGTCCTAACGTGACAGTCTTATACATTCAATTGCGTTATATAGTGGTTTGCAGCTCTTTGATTAAAGTTGTGTCCACATTCACGATAATTAGAATAATTAATTCATAATTGCGATACTTCGAGACTTCTGCGAGACTCTCGAGTGAGAGGAAAATTTTAAGTATTGTCTCGAGTCTCGTTTTCAAAATAAAAATCCATTCCTTATAAACAATGAGTTTCAATCATGTGAATAGGAAATCTTGACTTTTTCTTCCACAAATTTTGTCTGGAATGTCAAAATTTGCGGAAAAGAATTGTTTTTCGAAGTTCCCTAATACAAAAGGTAACGCATCCAGTTTCCAGTTCCAGCGTCAATGTTTTACTTTATCAATATATTCCTTTACCTACTACAAATATGTAATATCAAACATTACTGATATGAGTTTCGTAATGAGATACTTTACCGCACTAGTGCGTAATTATTTTTTTTTTTTTTCAAGTAAAATTTATTGGAATGAACTGCACCAGTCTTCGAATCGTTTATATTCTTTGTCGTATCTATTGCGTGATTTAGCGGGTACTAGCAAAGATTACAGAATAAATATAAGATGTTTCACTCGTTCGAATTTATCGCGTAAAGCACCGATGCCGCTGGTGACTGTCTGGTGACTTGGATGGTACAGTACGTCGCTACGTCCTTACTTGCATTTATTTTGTCATATTATACGGGACGTCGCCCGTCGAGCGCTGTTATTTTAGAACGGTGTTTATAATTGGTTGCTCGTGTTTTATATTTATGTTGTATAGATTTTTTAAATTTATTAATTAATTGTTCAAATGAGCAGAAAATCATATTAATATTTTTTTCGTTAATAGCTTATGTGTACCATCAAGGGACATTATTGAGAACGTTATTGCGATGGAAAATATATTTATCGAAAAATTCAATTCTATAGCTAACCAAAGGGGAATTGGTCAGTTCCTCTAGAAGGAATTTACTAAATTTTCTTTTCATCATCCATGTAATCAATTTCCTTTCAAATATTATGCAAGTCTCTATACACCAGAGTCCGTATATATTTTACTCTCAAATGTATATCGGAAGATTTGAAAGACAATAGATTAAATTTAACACATAAACCAAACACCAAACTTAGTATTTTACAACATTTATAAAAATTTTTAATAAAGTCCTGCAGCTGCTTCTCTTTTCACTGTTTTAACATTGTCAATCCAAGAGATACGCGTTATTTGAAGATCAAAATTTAAGATTTAGTGGCCCTATTATTCTGGTGGCTAGTGAGTATATTTAATTTAATTTGTGATAAATATCTGATAGATTATCAATAAGTATCACAAAATTACCAAGATGCTGGTTAAAAACTGTGAATTGATTCATTTTAAAAATTCAAGTTTTTTTTTTAGTTACCTTTTCAAATTCATATCCCGAACATTTTTCGAAATAATCAACATTTAAAAATAAACCTTTGTGATGAAGAATCCTATTAATTTAAATATATTAATTATCCCTGTATAGCTTAGAATAAAATAAGCTCTTCGAACTGTTCAGGTATCTACCGATCTCGTTATTGACAACAAAAGCGAATCGTAAACATAATTTATGAGAGCGGCGTCCGCTTCGGACAGCAACTTGAATCAAACCGCCTTAGAGTGAAACATCTTATATTTATTCTGCAATCTTTAGTACTAGGGTTTGTATTGCGTTATTTGCAGCAAGTTCTAGGTATATCAGTATCCACACTTTCATAGTCGAAGCTCATGTCGATACAATTATACCAAACTGAAGTGAACGCGTCAAAATTGACAGTTCGCAAAATAAATCAACAATAAGCGCAACGCTTGCTTGTTCTAGTGTAACTATTGTTTATGTGATGCATATTTTTAATCCCTTTGAAGGAAAAAGCTGCCCAATGGCGTGCATAAAAGTACCACTTTACCGACTTTACGGCTCCCATCTCATTTCGTAATATGAATCTTTACGACACTCATATCGTAAATATTTATTACTTACTCTACTCTTCAAAGTTGAGTTATGTAACAACACGTGTAGTACCTGCTCTTATTATATGAAAATGCAACATGGGAACTGATACCAAAACCATGTGTCTATCGATATATCAGAAACAAATAACGAAAGTTGTTTAATGGTGTAATGCTAAATAGAATCCGGTTAGTGATACGCCGTTTTCATTTGAATATAATGAGATTGTCTGTTAGATACTGATTTGCACTTTCACCGTCTCGTTCAACTTCTATGAGAACCTGTCTAGTACCATTCTTAGTTTTTCAATCACCGAGTTCGAACGTTTATTAACCGTAGACCTTTCGATATGGTCCGTACATCATATAATTGCAATTTCAACCAAAGTGGTTAGTGCAAATGCAAATTACTTGTATTTGCCAATATATAAAACGGTAAAGTCCAATCCAATTCAATTTTTCCAGTACCACAGTTGATTATCCTCGAATAATATCAGAGAAAGCTACTGTTTATTGACTCTATTAACAAAATTTGTTAATAAAGTCAAGACATTTAATGTTTATCGTTCTAAATCAACAGTTTAGCTTCCATTCTAAAAGGTAGGTACCTATAGGAAAAAAAGTACAACTAAGAGGTACAAGATAAAATTTTTTTAAATGTCAAATTAAACGCTATAGAGTTCAGTATAGAATAAAAAAGGGAACCAGTTGTGATTCTGATTGAAAGTTTGCATAAATATATATGTTACAGTAAAAGTAGATATTGCGACATTTTCCGGTAAATGTGCACATTTGCCTACTCGTTCGGGTAATGTGCATTCAACTAACATTTACAATTTCAAAGAAGGGAAATGTACATTGAATTCACAATGACCATGTCGTTTTGGTAAATGAGAAGTAAATATGAGAAAAAGGGGAAGGAAATATAATCATTACATTCTCCCTTCCCCTTAAAAGATATGTAATGAACATTAATATATTCAAGAAGAGGAAGGATATGTTATCATTGTTCACCCTTCCCTTTAAGATTTCCAATACTTTGTAATGAACATTAAGTTATTTAAGAAGGGGAAGGGAATATAATCATTGGAATTACCTTTCCCCCAGTCAACCTTCCCATTTTGTAAAAATATCCAGTAACCCGTATATAAAGTAATTCAAGAAGGGGAACGGTTAATCCAAAGATTATATTCCCTTCCCCTTCTTGAATAACCTAGTGTGCATTACAATGCATTCATCACTATAGTAACATATAGTATAGTAACATTTCTTGTTTGAAGGAAAAATGAAGGACTTGGCCCTCTGACGCTTCAAGGTGAACCAATACGATTGTCGGATGAAGTAAAATATCTTGGGGTTATCCTAGACCCAGGCTTAACTTGGAACCGACACCTTCAGCACGTGATCAAGAAAGCAGAGGTGGCCTTCATGGTTGCCAGACGCACTTACGGCACTAAATGGGGACTTAGACCCAGCATGGTACACTGGCTGTACAAAATGGTTGTCATTCCCAGGATCATATATGCATCTCTGGTATGGTGGCCAAAGATCAGACAATCCTCTGCTATGCTAAAACTAAGCAAGGTCCAAAGACTTGCATGCATTGGCATTACAGGGGCAATGAGGAGCACTCCTACAGCGGCATTGGAGACAATGCTAGACCTTCCTCCGCTACATTGTGTCATAATGTGCGAAGCAAGGGCAGCACTAACCCGACTGGAAAAAGCATCAGACCATGACGTGGCACATGGGAGAGGACAGACAGAGATAAGGCATGTGGATGATGACATTTTCAAAATGCCAATAGACCACATGACCACCAAATATATCTTTCGCAAGAACTTCGAGATTGTTATCAAAGATCGAAAGGAGCTTGAGGAAGAGAATGCACCACCACTTAGTAGAGCGAATGAACTGATCTGGTATACAGACGGATCAAAAAATTAACTCGGCACCGGAGCGGGCATATACAGCAAGACGAGCAAATATGAAGAGATCGTCTCGCTTGGCAAATACGCTTCTGTATTTCAAGCAGAGGTCTATGCAATACTTGCATGTGCAATGGCTAATAATATGAGAGCCTACAACAACAGGCAGATCAGGATCTACAGTGACAGTCAAGCCGCCCTTAAAGCACATCAGAGCTATAGGGTGACATCTCGGCTAGTATGGGAATGCGGCGAAGAACTTAGAAGAGTGGCGACTCGGAACAGTGTAACACTGGAGTGGGTACCAGGTCATAAAGGAATCGCAGGCAAGGAAAAAGCTGACGAACTCGCAAGAGTAGGATCGTCAACTCAGATGAACGGACCCGAACCTGCTGTGGGCATCTTCAGATGCTTAACGAGGTCATGGTTAAAATGGTGGTTGAAAGAACAACACAATACTGGAAGAACACGACCTGGCAAATACATGGGAAGAAATTCATAAAAGAACCATCAGAAAAAGTGGCGAAAGAACTGCTCTCAATGAGCAGGAACAAACTACGCACCATAACGGGGCTACTTACGGGACATTTTCCCACAAAGGAGCACCTAAACAAAATAGGGCTGTACAACGGAGA
>CAJUYG010000306.1:208767-247139 GCA_910591675.1 Galerucella calmariensis
CGAACATGTATAAAATGTGTATAATATGCAAGAATGTGCACATTGGCGACCGTTATTCCGTATCGTCGCGAATCTTTTGCATGTGCACATTGGGTTGTATGTGAAATTCCGCAATATAATGCCGGTATCGAGATATTTTCAAGTTTTTATTATTTGTTCAACATGTACGAATCAGTGTAAAAAAATTATTCAAATAAACTGCTCGATAAAAGTTAGGGAACCAATATTGGATTTTTTTTTTTATTTATTTTTTTTTATTTTTTTTTTAATTTTTTTATTTTTTTCATTTTTTTTAAATTAACGTGTCTCGACTACTGAGATCATTGACATGATGACAGTGAGTTACAATATTAAATTCACAGTATACATATAACATTTTATAGTGCATTCAGTATTTGAATGTCTTTCAAGTATTACAATAAGTTTATGTGGTTCTTAGCTTCATTTAAAATTATATTCATGTTGTCCGGGAGGATGAGTAGAGTTCATGAGATAGCCGTGTGTTAGCTTAGTACAATATGTCCAATTCTTAGTCTTCTTAGGATGACTTTATTTTTCCTGGACATTGGTGGGAGTTTCGAGGATGTAATAATCGGCTGTACATCATGTAAGTGGCTTTTAGATGTATTCTTCCAGTGTGCTTGCCATTGATCACGTGTTTTTTTCTTAAACATTGTAGGTCTCAACAGGGTTTTTCAAGTAATAAATTTCCCCCATTCTCCAAGTGTCATGGTGAAAAATGGGTTAAAATAATCCGTTTTTCGCTGATATATGCCAATATATGATATTTAGAGAATGTTTGATTTAATGAAAAATTAAGATCAATTCATTATCTACAAAAATGGTTCCCGTGACTTTTTCCGAAAACTCGATAACTTCCGATATAACGGCCCCAAAACTTGCCCTTTACTTGTGGCTCCTGGTGTGAATCCGGGAGTGCAAAGTACACATAAACGGGAGGAAATATTGTCCAATAATTCGATTGAAATAGATATTTTTTCATGATTCAAAATACACGTGAAAGGAAGCCTCTTAGCTATGGTATCCTGTGCTTCGGACCACTTTTTTATTATTTTTTCAATATTGGAAGCTCAGGTCAAAGTTTTTTTTCTTGGATATTTCTTATTGACTCCTACAAAATACATCGATATTCTCCATGAATGATAGTAATTTAGTCAGGTCTTTTTTGATAATGGGACTAGCGTCTAGGAGTTCAGGTAACATCGGTCACGAAGATGAACGAAAGTTAGTAGTTGAGGTGCGCATGCGTCCAAGCAGCGATCAAAAAGGCTGTTGTTTTTTTCCTTAGCATCCCAATAAAAAGTAACTTTTCGGAGTTTTGAAAAATTGTGACATCATGGTATCGGTTTCCAATTCACATTACTGGAGCGCTTCTTATGTCCCTAATCCAACGGTCTTTTCGATTTTTTTGCAAACCTCAGTAGTTTTCCAGAAATAAGGAAATTGGTCACTTGATGCGTTTTTTTGTTTTAATGCCTAATGCTTGTTTTTTCTTCGAGGTTTATTTCTTGGAAGTTTATTATTTCCGCAAAATGAACATTACTTTCCGATCTTCCTGTTCATGTATATAATTCTGCTTAATAACCCAAAAAAGCACCGCCTCCAAAGATTGTCGAACGTCTGTCTCAGATAATCTCAGCTCACATCTTTTTATTAACTTACTACGAAGTGAGCTGAGGGTTTTCTTCCCCTTCACCAATGCTGCATATGCTATGCGGGGTATCAGTGATATATGATTCGGGAATAAATAAATTTAAAAAGTATGCATTTTAGAGTATCAATTAGAGGTAACCCAAGTTATTATTGTCGTGCAAAAAACATACTTAGAGTTCATATAATACCCCCTCTTGGTGTGCGTCATCGATTGTTAATGTCCTTTTAACACATTGGAAGAAATGGAAAAAAGGCAGGTCTGTGATTAATCCTAATCAAAATATCACAATATTGAACCGTTTAAAAGTATTATAAACGTTAACCCTAATCTTTGACTTAAAAAATTTGATTAGTTGATGTTTAGAATACGCGCAAGCGCGACCTATCAATCGATACAAATTACAACGTCAAAAAAGGATGAAGATGTACCTTTGGTATTGGCAATGTGTCTTACGTCTTTTTCCACTGTCCCACTGACAGTTCTCGTCAGGTCTGTACTTTGTTGTTTACGGTCAATTATTATTTATGAAAAGTGAATTTTAATCTTATTGTTATATTTATTTAAATAATACAAAAATATGCCCAGATACACGGAAAAACATCAGGATTTTAAAAGTTTTCAAGTATTTTCAGCTAGAAAAAGAAGCTGGTAATTATTAATTTCATAGCCGCTTTCGAATTTGGCTGCATACGACCCTGATGATTTTATGTATCAAATTTAATATGTCAAAATAGCAAATAAAATAAACGGCATAACCAAAACCCGGATATACGTCAAATGCTCAATGCCACAAATGCTCAAGTAATCTGGAATTCCAGGTTGTCCTATCCACCTAGCAGAAAATGATTCGTTTTAAAACAGTACATCGAGAGCGTAATGTGGAGGTACCCCATCTTATTGAAACGCTAGTAATGCTTCTAACATGGTATTTGTATTATTTTGGGATCAATAGCTAACAAATTCCCGAATCTGCAAAAAGCTGAATATTGCATGTATGTACACTATAAGCAAATTGGGGCAGAGTATGGTTCCTTGAGGTACACCAAACGCATTATCTCTTGGCATTGATGTATTCGTTCCTGCGTACGATTTTCTAAATGATCTTCACACACCTTCATCGCCATAATACGATTGATTCAAAGGTCACAAATATTTCGAACCTACTTTATTTCAGCAAAATACAAACAAATGAAAAAGAACAAGAAATGAATGAAATTTTCTTTTATTTACAGTCTTATGTAGAACACTCTCGCTGAATATTAATAACTTGTTGGTTTATGCTCGCTATTTTTAAAATTTCGCCGTCTAGTCAATGTGCGAAGCTTTTTTTATTTTGTTAATGAATTATGTTAGGACTTATGAGAGCAGGCAGAGCGCAGTGGTGTAAAATTTTATAATGAATGAGTTAATTGCAACGTATCGTAAATACAATGTACCTACATGAATGTATGTGTTTACACAATGTAATAAACGTTGTTGCGATTGCATAAATGACCAGCATTGCAATTTAGATAATTAATTGTTGATTAAAATATTTTATTTATGTTCTACTGGTTACGAATTATATCAAAACGATTAAGCGATTGTTAAATGAAACATGAGCAAAAAGAGGAGCCTCAACAATATGAATATAGTATGGTTAGGGGTCATCGCCAAATATTTCTTCGACGCCAGCTTTCCAAGGTGGCCCAGCGTGATTCTTGCAAAACTGCATCCTTTGATTCCAACCCATCTTTCAAGGGATTGAGCATGGGTGTAACGTTTGGCTAGTTCCGCAACTGTCGAAAACGGCGGCCTCGAATTGCGGACCGATTACCTGATTTTAATAATTCCGTACTCGAACTGCGGACCAAACCAAGAAGACCCCTCTTTTAAAAACCATGAATTGCGGACTAAGCCTTCCTCACAAATACGTACATCAAATTGCTATACACTCAAATCTATTACGGAAAATGAGGATGCAGCCTTCCTCACAAATACGTACATCAAACTACTACATACTCAAACCTATTACGTAAAACGAGGATGCAGCCTTCCTCACAAATACGTACATCAAACTACTACACACTCAAATCTATCATAGAAAACAAGGATGCAGCCCTTCTCTTTCGACTTGGTCCGCAATTCATGGGTCATTAAAAACACATGACAAATTTTGAAAATCATTTATGGTTTTTGGTCCGCAGTTCATGTACGCCCGTCGAAAACGTCAGGACGTAGGTGTGTCACTGGGTCCTAAAATTTATAGTCCAGCCGCTTCCCTGGCTAAAGAATCGGCAATGCGATTTCCTTTACTCCTGTCGTGCCCTTTAACCCACCTCAGGATAATATTGTTATCTGCCGTGATGCGTTAGCACAGGGAAGCTGGCGCTAAGAAATATTTGGCGATGACCAGGAAAAACCTACGTTTAACAGTAGGATTTTTGACTGGCCACTGTCAACTAAGTAAACACCTCTATACTATACAGGATGTGTGAACAGAAAGATGAAACTGTCAAGCATGTCTTAAGCGAGTGTCCGGAGTTATCGTCAATAAGAGAGTGTGTGTTCGGTGAGTCTTGGCCTACACCTGCCGATAAAAAGGAGATGCCTCCTAGAGACCTGTCCACCTTCCTGGGAAGGACAGGATGGACGATGACCTAAGAGGACCTAAGTGCTGTGAGCCTACACTCACCATCCCTACTTTACAGATAGAGATACAGTATGGTTAGGTTCGTGTTAGTGTTCGTCACCATTTACGACTTTTTCATTTTATTGCCAAATGCGAATTTGCTACCAAGTAAATTAGCAGCACGTGGAACAATTTACATCAAATTCTTCCGAGATGGAATATCATTTTCCTAAATTCAAGATGGAAGACGACCAAATTGCCTTTATACAACTATTTTTCAATCTGTGTTCATTTTACAAACGTCAACAGTTTTGAGATGCGTTTTTTGTAATCGAACTTATTGAATCCAATCTGTTGCCTATCTTTTTATAACATACGATTATAATATCCAAAAAATTGGACTTTTGAAACTTATTTAAAAAAATGCTATAGATATTTGCATTAACAATATTGCTCATGGGTTTGTGAGATTTGGAAAGTAGGACAAATTAACACCAATAGCTTATTTTTTAAATTGCAGTGTTAATTATGAAAAATACTTGATCCCTTTTTGTTATGGATTGTTAAAAGTTTTTCATTTCAGTGGATCACTGTATACCTAGTTATCGAAGGTACCAAATAGTAATTTTAATATTTTTCAAACTTTTAGCTGGTTGTAAATATCAAAAATGTGCCACAAGTTCATCTAATATTTCGGTACTTTTTTCAACAGTGTAGATGCCGTTGATACTGAATGTTTATTTTGGTCATTAAAGTACTCAAAAGAAGTTTGATCAATTTTCTATAATGTGTATAGAAAACACAACATATTTTGTGAAATTTTATATTGTTATTTTTTCAAAAGTGTCGATGGCTGCGGCTTTAGCAGCCGTTGATACAGAATATTTATTGTGATAATTAAAGTATTCAAAAGAAGTTTGATCAACTTTCTATAATGTGTATAGAAAACACAACATATTTTGTGGAATTTTAGATTGCTGTTTTTTTAACAGTGTAGATGGCTGCGGTTTTAGCAGCCGTTGATACTAATTGTTTATTTTGATCATTGAAGTACTCAAAAAAAGTTTGATCAACTTTCTATAATGCGTATAGAAAACACAACATATTTAGTGAAATTTTATATTGCTATATTTTTTACAGTGTAGATGGCGGAGATCTTATCAGCCGTTAATATTGAGTTTTTTTCACTATTGAGTACTCAAAATGAAAAATGATCAAATTTCTTTTATTCGTATAAAAAATAGAACATTTTTTGCGGAAAATGATTGTTACTTGCGGTTCCCTAATTGAAAAGGTAACGACGATGGCTGCTAGTTTCTGGTACAAACAGAATAATTTAAAAACAATCCTATAAAAAAATGTGATACTTAGCAGGCACACAGAGCACACATACTAAATTCCATGTCCATTATTCACATTCTTTTAAACACACTACATTGTTACGTAATATATTTATAACAGCTCGGAGAAAATAATTCGAGCTATCCTTTTTCGTGAAATGCATAATAAGTTAACATTGTTTGAATACAAAATCCGAATCCAAAACAAACTTATTGCAAGTAGACTATCACGTTCATATTTTTCGGAGATTATTTGTTGTATAATAATAATCGTAAATCAGTCGCTATACGTATTCGTTATAATCTTCCCCGTTTTGTTTCTTTATATCACAAAACAGTCTAACTTATAGAAGTGAAAGTTTATAAGATGACCTTGAATACAAAAATGAGGTTTCAAACCCTTCGACCTGAAGCGCTAGTTGCAATTGAGTTGTCGAAACAGGCCTGTCAGCTAAGGCTTTTAGCACGAAAAGAAGAAAAGATTTTAAAATTCATTAAAGCTGTCATATAGTTGTCACCATTGTCTTTTATAGACTGATTCCTTTTGCCATTTGCTGCTGTTATTTGTGTTTCAATTAAGTACTGTGAGTCTTATCAAGTGTGATAATTCATAATATTTATAATGGTTGGTGTGAAGTGATGCGTTCCTTTGTGTAGATTACATCAAAACGACATAGGTTTTCCAAACATGACCCTTTGTTGTTGAATGAATAGGTTGCCTTTATTCGCAATCCAAAACTAAAGATATTAAGCGCTGAACAGACTTATAAATCCTACAAAGTTTGCAGCAGATATTTTGAACCCCAATATATTGTTATTGGGACAAAAAGGGGCCTCACTCGCAAAGCTGTTCCTACAATCCTTCTAGGATTGATCAAAAAGTGATAGGAAATACGTAATATTATCACTCTTAGGCATTACTCAGCGCGTGGTAAAATGTAAATTGCATTTAGGAATTCCTAAATTCGTTTTAGGTATTACCTGACTTTAGGAAATGGTTAGTGAAATCGGGCATTAGTCATTCAAAAACAAACTTCCATTAAAAAAAGCGTTATGAAATAGTTCTGAACCCATCCACTGCGATCGCTGAAATTCTTCTTCCCTTAGTCTGTTTTTCGGCCTCAGCTGCCTTGCCTATTTCGACAACTCAATTGCAACTAGCGCTTTAGGTGGATGGGTTTGACACCTCATTTTTTCATTCTAGGTAATCCTATTGGACTTTCAGTTCTATAGGTTAGACTGTTTTGTGCTTTATATTGAAGCCCCAATCCATCAATATTCCTGCCACATTTCCCTTTGACTGTCCGGTTTCCAAATTAAAGATTCGTTTTTTCAAAATTTCGCTTAATTGATTCCAAAAAAAGGAATTATTTTTGTTTTGCATTATCTGGAATTGTTTTTTCAATCTTCCTCACTATTTCTGCCACGCAAATATTTCCAAATCTCGACATACTTACTGGAATATTATTTGCTGTTTAATTCCGTTTTTCACATTTACAATTGTCAAACTGCCGCTCAACACTTGATAAACGAACAGTAAATGCTAGAGCGTTGCTACGGTGACGTAATTTATCTCATTTTTTATCCACTTGCATTTCTGTTTCTTTCCATTTAGCTGATAGCAAACTACGATTATACATCAAAGCAATTGTCCAACGTAAGTTCATTTAGGAGACCAAATCTATTGATATTTGGATATTACAAATAAAAAGTGAAAAATAAGAGTTGTGTTGGTTTTATTACCATAATTTTTTTATTGCACTAACTGTCAAGGGAAAAGTAATATAAGTTACCTTGAAATCAGAGAGCTCTGATAAAGTAATAATTTACAAAACCATATATTTTTTTCTGTAATGAATCTAAGTCACTACAACTATTTGGAATGAATTAATTAGGATGTGATAGCAAAACGGCAGAAATCCTCAGCCGCCTAGCATATCTCCAGCAAACAAGATTTTCGCATAAAAGAGTACTACAATAAACAAACAAGATGTCGCTAGTGGCGATAGTCTGGCACAGAACGCTAATGATGGATCCGAAGGTAAAATGGTTTAACTGCTTATGGGTGTAGTGGGTGGTCCCACTCGGTGTGAGTCTAAAAGAGCTAGCGGCAAGGCCATCGCTACGGGTGCAAGAGAGAGAGCACGAACAGGTAAACAACACGAAGCTTCTTCAGATGCACGAACCCGTGCACCTCTTTATTACACCCGTCCTTATACACGCCAAATCTACTTTAGATTGTCGATCGGTAACCACTTTATAATCTTCGAATGCCTGGCTGGCCAGCAACAACCTCATTTATAAGATAATCAAAGGCACTCCACCTTTTTTCGTCTTCTTTTTGTATATCACAAGGAATTCTCTAATTTAGTCGAAATATGTCCGTATATAAAAATATCATCGACTGTACCTATCAGTTACTATTCACCCGAATGAAAACTTGTTTTAAGCTTGGAATTGAGGCACAAAAATATGGGATATTGTTTAATTAAATAGAAATAGTCTGTTATCTTAAGCTAACTTTGTATTTTCTTGGTTATGGTATTGTTTTGAATTTTTGGAATGAGAAAATACGTTGTTGGTAAACAAAAGAAGCCTGTTGAAGTTAACAATAGACCATTCCAGAACACGTGACTTTGACAGGTCGGCCATCTTTGCTGAGGGGCAGACAAAGTTCTTTTATGGTTCAGTTGCATTGTTATTTTTGTTTGGTTAACATTAATTTTGATCTCCTGTGTTATAGTTTTTGAAAAAAGTTTTTACATTCATAGTTTGTAGTATTTAATAATAACAGAAAGAGACTGCTTGTTAGATTATTGCAATAATGTCGCTGTCACGAAGTGCATATTTTGCAACACTATCGGGAGATGTTCTTTCGCGTTATTTAAAGAAAATTGCAGTGATAAATAACATTGACCCGTATACCCTTACAATTAGTGAATGTTTGACGTCCCAAACTGATTTACCCACTGTGACCATGATGGATTTAGTAGGTTATTTAGTGGAAACTCATAGCTACTACACAACTAAGCAGTTGAAAGCTGTAAAAAGCTTGAAAGCCCATGAAAATTACAACTCAGGGGCAACAAGAACCTTACCACTAATAAAATGTCTGGAACATATATGACCATTTCTAAGCCGAGTTTTTGTCAAAGGACCTCGTTTTAAAGTCCTTATCCATGTCTTACGCCGTTCACTGGATAATGCGTTCAAATAATCTCCCCGATTTGTTAAAACGGCAGGAAATCTGAAAAATGATACCTTGTCTCTTTCAGCTCGCATAGAGCATTTCAGAAACGAACAAAACGATGGAATTTTCAATAATATTACAGATGAAATACTGTAAATCTCGAAAGTATAATTTATTCTCAAAAACTACTGGTCAAAAACTTAAAAATTGATGTTGACAACGCTTTAGTAACAATGCAACTGAACCGTAAACAAACTTTGCCTGCCCCTCAACAAATATGGCCGACCTGTCAGTGACGTCCTTCTGGAATGGTCTATTGGTAATGAAGGACGGAAGGACGATTCGTTCTGGATAATCAAAAAGGTTTCCGATATATTGCACCACTTACAGTACCTATCCCCATCACTATTAATATCATTACCGTGTATAGTAGAATTTGGCACTCGAAGCTCGAAAATACGCTGCTCAACAATTGAAGTGGATAATTCAAACACTGTATGCTGATCATTTAGCTATAGTTAATATTTTTCTTCGCCTTGGCTCATATCTTTTGCTGATATCGTCTTTATAAGTGTTTGATCCTTTTTTCCTTTTTGTACGGTGTATCAGTCCGTGTATTATCTTCTGCTTACTACAGCATGCGGTGTGAGTTCGCCATCTTTGTAATCATCTTCCATTCCTTCCTATCCTCTGTTTTCCTACCCCAGTCACGGATTCCCATTTTCTTTAGGTCATCAATCACTTGATCTTCCCATCTGAGTTTGGGACGTCCCCTTGGTCTCTGGATTGCAGGCTTCCAGTCAGCGAGTTTTCCTTATTGGATCGTCCTTATTCCTTCTTCGAGGATGCCCATACCATCTTAGTCGTTGTGCCTTTATATGTCTGACTATATCTTCACCATTCATGTATTGATCAATTTCGTAGTTATATAGCCTTCTGTACCCTTAATTCGGAATATGTTTTGGGCCTATTATCCTCCTCACGATTTTCCTCTCTAGAACTCTGAGATTTCCTTCGTCTTTATCAGTTAGGCTCCGGCATATGTTATTACTGGTCGAATAGCTGCTTTATAAATTTTGATCTTGGTTTTCCTACTGATGCGTTTGTCCCTTAGTAGTTTCTGATACTTCCAATACACTTTGTTTCCGGCGATTATTCTTGCGTTGATCTCTGCACTTCTGTTGTTCTTCTCATCAATTATTATTCCCAGGTATCTAAATTGACTTACTTAAAAGTGTAATCTCATATTTATAGTGGCTGCGTTGTCCGTCTTCCTCGAGATTTGCATATATTTTGTCTTCTCTTGGTTGACTACCAGCCCTCTCTTTGTTGCCTCTTTTGTTAAGTTATTGAATGTATTCACTAGGTTTTCTTTGTATCTGGTAAATAAAGCTACGTCATCGGCATATCCTATTATTTGTGTGGAGCTGTGACTGATGATTCCTTTTATGCCTATTGCTTTAATCACCCCATCTAGTGTTATATTAAAAATGGTTGTAGACAAACTATCTCCTTGTCTTACACCTGTATCTCCTGTATTCCCGTCTCTGGTTATCACCTTTGCAATCGCATCCTTCATTGTCATTTTCACTAGTCTTATTAGTTTTTCTGAAATTCCTATGTTCCTCATATCAGATATTAGCCACTCTCTGTTGACTGTGTCAAACGCTTGCTGAATGTCAATGAATAGTACATGTAGTTCTATGTCATGTTCATAGCACTTTTCGATTGCTTGTGTTAGTAAATGTATGGCATCTACCGTTGATCTTCCTTTTCTAAATCCCTGTTGATATTGACCTAATTTGGGTTCAGCCTGTTTTTGACTTATAGCTAATCTTAAATTGGATAAATAAAATCATCAGGATAGTATTCAGCAAAATTCGAAAAGGCTATGAAATTAATAATAATTAGGAGCTTCTTTCTCTAACTGAAAATACTTGTATTTTGTGTATCTAGGCATATTTTTGTAATATTCACATAAATTTAACAATAAGATTAATAGTCACTTATCATAAATAATAATTGACCATAAAAAGCAAAGTACAGACCTGAAGAGAACTGTCAGTGGGACATTAAAAAAAGACGTAAAAGACATTGCCGCTACGACAGGTACGTATGCATCCTATTTTGAATGATTTAATTTCTCCCGATTGATAGGTCGCGCTGGCGCGTAATGTAAACAACAACTAATCAAATTTGTCGAAAAGTCAAAGATTAGGGTTAACGTTTGTAATACATTTAAACGGTTCATCATTGTGATATTTTGATTATGATTAATCACAGACCTGCCTTTTTTCCATTTCTTCCAACGTAATGTGTTAGAAGGACATTAACAGCCGATGACGCACACCAAGAAGGTTATTATATTATGAACTCTAAATGTTCTATAAATTATCTTACAAATGTTCCTTGAAAAAATGACATTATTGGACTCTTTATCAAAAAAACCTGCCAGACGTTATACATTACTTAATACAAGTCAAACTACCTTGCAAAATTGGTATTTGTTTTATTATAAATCTCCTACGGAAAATTACAAACAAAAAAAAAGGAAATTAAACGTATCATATGTAAATATTTATCACCGGTCTATGCTAGTATTTCGGATAGACAAGAGCGTTACGAAAGATTTAAAATTATTGCGAAACTGTTATATATTTTATAAGGTATACATACACATATGGAGTATCAATGGTAGGCATAAATTATAGACGTGGGAGAAATATGTAGGAAAATAATTTAATGTCAATGTCAACCTACCAGGCGTATTGCTTAATTTGTTGAAGTCTGTGTATGTGACGGCATTTCTTAAAATATAATATATTGTGGTATTTACTTTTTTTGGAGAGGTCTGTGTTAGATAAAATAATGGTCGGCGAATAACAAAAAACTGTTTGTTTTGTTATTTGGAAAAGTTCAGAATTTTTGTCGTTCATTTTATAAACAAAAGTTATTCCAAAACAGTTACATTATCAGTCCTTTTAATTTCTTGGAAAATTAAAAAGATTTTTACGAAAATTGTTTTAAGATTATATTAGTAGATGATTCATTCAACCTTTTATTCGACATATGATGCAATATTGTCACATAAGTATAGTGAATAGCAATGATCTCACGTTACCCAAAGTAGATTTATACCTGCGATTAATTTAATAACATTTAAAAAAATGTTTACAAAAAACTAGATAGGGCGTCCAAAATTGTTCCAGCCTTCAGATACAAGATTGATATTATATCCATGAAACGTATTGTACCCTTATAAAAAAGTTCCTCCTAATAGGTCTAGTGCCCTTTGAAGATGACGCTGCCAGTTAAAAAATATCTAAAAAAAACGGTATTTAAAACTTCAAACTTCGGATGCAGACGTACGTTCCGTAGCGGAAATGTGTCTTACATCTTTTTCTAATGTCCCACTGACAGCACACCAAGAAGGATATTATTTCAACCATAACATATTATTGTTATTTTATCAATAACGTCAAGCTGACAGTTGAATATCTAAAATTGAGAGAGTGAAAAATTATTATTGATTTGTATAATATTCAAATCGATATAGAGGAATCAGCAAATTTCGCTTGTCTGTCGCTGCTGCCAGAAAAATCAAGGAAGAGGTATCAATACTGCAAGAAATGGTGCCAAACAAAGGCATCTTCTGCAATTTCAGAAGCCATGTCTTTGGCGTACTCTGTGAAGGTTATAATACGAATATTCCATGCTGAAGTCGACTTTATTCATTGAGGAAACCATAGATATTTTTTTCAGTAGTGATACCCCTAGGGTCTTGATAATTCCGAGATAATTTTCTCATAGAGAATGCTGAAAGCGTGTTGCTTGATAATAGCCCAAGGCCGCAGGCCGAGTGCTATTATCTTTTAGCAACACGCTTGAAGCATTATCTATGACAAAATTTTGAGTATTTATCAAGACCCGAGGAGTATTCGATAAGATAATTTTTTACTTTGTAGATATCAAAAAATTGATTGTCAATCTGACGTTTAATAATTTTCAATACATACAAACTTTATTAGTTTTAATCAAATATTATTCATTTTTATTTAAAACTACAGTTGTGAAAAGTACAATTGGTAAATTAATTGAATCGTTAGATGCAATACCAAATCTTCGCGACATTTTTAATCCAGTTGTCAGCTTGACGTTTAATTAATTTTTAATAAAAGATAAACACCAAACTGAAAACACCACATGTAGGGTATTATCGCTGTAATCCCGAGGTGGATGAAATTTGACACATGACTTAAAATTAAGTAATTTGATTGGTTACTATATTCAGTAAAAAATTATCAAAGGTAATACCACGAGTGCTTCAAATTTTATCGATAATTTTTTCTTTTCCACAAAAACTTGTTTATTTGGCAAAAATATGAAAATAAACCCATTTATAAAATCACGAGTCCGTTAGGACGAGGGATTTTATCTAAATTCGGTTTGTTCAAATGTTTTTGCCTCAAATAAACAAGTCTGAGTGATGAAAATAAAAAATTATGTGAATAAATTTGGAGAACGAGTTGTATTTGAGAAGATTATTTTTTATCAATTGTGGAGTGAAATTTTGTATTAAATGTTCAATATTCTCTCATGGCACTGAATCGGTTTGTGTTCATTTTTCAACATACTTCGAAGCACTTTTAGTTGTCAATAATGACAAATTCAAAGTAAAATTATGACGTTCCAATGTAAACTAGGTATTAGAGAGTTATTGGAACTTTCATAAGGTCAAGCAGTAATAGTGCTGTCCTTATAGTGACATATACGCATGCGCATTTGATGTTTCGAATAAGGGAAACATTATTAAGGTTAGTGCTTGTCCTTATTTGTGCGCGATTACTGCAGTGCACTATCCCGACTTTATTTCATGTTTCATATTCATATGTCACAATGTGTAGGTGATCTGTGTCATATGTGACACCTACCTTAATATAATGTCATTATAGAGTTTCATGTTTCAATAACTCCAAATTTTAAGTCTGTTTTAAGGTCGAGCACTATTTATTTAAGGTCATCACAATTACTGCAAGGCAGTGAATTCGTGTTTCCAATAACTCTCTATTATCGATGAGGAAGCAGAATGATTGGCTAGAATAATGTATTGCTATTGGTTAAAACCACCAAAATGTCAGATTTTGACAAGTGAAAAAAATAAAAAAAAACTTTAGGCACTTTTTAAAAGACGTAATGACGGATATAAACCTAAAAAATCTAATGTGTTTGACAGGGAGGTTGTAAATAAATTCCTGTTTGATATACCGATGATATCTATTTAATTAACAAGGTTGTAATGGTACCTAATAGGAGTTGCTGGAGCATGTCGTTCTAAACGGTGTTGAATTAAGGCATTAAGTCATAATTATTGTTACTATTCCTGATTCCAAAAATGGAATGGCACGTAAATTTACAATATCTTAAAGTGACGATGAGAATGTTTAATTTTAATCCCAGCTTCTTCATGCGATATCAAAATTCAAAGTGATTGAATCAGCCTATCGGGAAAAACTAATTTCTTCCAATTCCATGTAAAAAAGCTAGATTTCTGAACTTTGAGAATTTTATAAGAAATATACTGCGCACTGTATAATATTCTATTTCTTAATTCTTCCTGGTTTTCTCAGCATTTAAATCTTGTTAATGGCGGCACGCGTTACGACGACATCACCCACATGAAATTTTTCAAACCTCAATTGGTCATTTCCTTTTTGAAGTAAAACAGGCACATTCCCTTGGTAGTTTTATGAGACTAGCTCATTGCTTAGTCGCTTCTTAATGACAAATTATAGGAAGTGAACAATTCGCAAAAGTGACACCATTAAAGATGATCTGAATCAACTGTAATGTAAAATTGAGGAAATTTTAAAAAATGTTCGCAGATTATTCCATCAAATATATGCTTTATTTTAAGAATAACTTTATGTAACGTATGACTAACTCATGTACCTAATAGAATATGAAGTGACCCACTTCCTTATCGTTAGGTAGTGGTTTAGCCTTTATACAATTTGACGTTAGTATAAATAATAAAGTTTGACATTTTTACGATGAACGTAAGGTTATTTTGGATCTAAACTATCTCATAGGTAAAAGTGATTTCAGTACATTATGCAGCCTATCTTGGTAATCAACATACCTTGTGAATCATAGTACTCCGAGGTACGGCAGATATACTCTCACAAAACTTATTCAAAGACTTCAGCTCCAGTTTTTTTATTTTTATGATTGTATCATCGAAATTTAAGGATTTACACTGCAACCACTCAATTATCGCTGCCTTTTTTTCCATGAACTAGTGGGAAGCTTCTCTCCTAATCGAAAATGATAGCTGGCGTTATGCATTACAATAACTGAATTCTGAGGAATGTATTCGATCATTTGCTGGAAATATTCCTCAAAAACGTCAGCCGTCATTTCTTCGTGGTAGTCTTTGCTTGAATTAGATTGAAATTCCAATAATCCTTGATCCAAAGGATGCCTATGTGGGTTATAATAAGCCTGCGTCCCTTTCCAGGGGGAAGTTTTAATCCTGTTGACCAACTCTACATGACAGCTTCATCAAAATAGAAAATATTCTTACATTCGTTGAGATATTTTCGAATTAACCTCAAGTATTCTCGTCTCCAGCGAACAATATCTGGCAATATAAATAACTTCTTATTTTTTTCTGTTCTGTTTTTCCCACCGAAAGTTCATTCCATGAAGTATTAACCATACTCTAGTTCTTGATAGTAGTGGCAGGTTTTCGTCATTCTGGGCGGCTTGCGCAATCTTGGTATTTCTTTAGCGAAATACATACCATGCACTATTCTACGAACACTGTTTTTAACATCGTCGTCAATTTCTAATGGTTTCTTCCCCAGGTGAGAAATAGGTTCACCGAAGTTCCGGCATTTTCTCTCGCGTAAAAATCTATAAATCGTTGATTCTCCTACCCCTATCATATTGGCTCAGTTTGAAATTATGAAGCGAACAGAACTTGTGGGGATTTGTCCGTCGCGCCTATGGTTTACAACTATTTTATGGTCCGAACCCCCGATCCGTACTATCAACTCCATTGGGAGCTACTTTAGAACAGTTCCCTAATGATCCCAGTTCTGTATCTGTAGAGTAGGGAGGGTTAGTGTAGGCCCACACCACATGTGACCCATTGTACATCCTCCCGAGGAGTTATCCTCCTAGGTCATCGCCCATCCTGTCCTTTCCAGGAAGGTGGACAGGTCACTAGGAGACATCTCCTTTATATCGGCAGGTGTATAGGCCAAGACTCACCGACACACTCTCTTATTGACGAAAACTCCGGACACTCGCATAAGACATGCCTGACAGTTTCATCTTCATAGTATGGAGGTGTTTCCTTAGTTGAAAGTGGCCAGTCAGAATTTCTACTGTAAAACGTAGGTTTTTCCTGGTCATCGCCAAATATTTCTTCGGCGCCAGCTTCCCAGGGTCACTCAGGGTGATCCTGGCAAGACTGCATCCTTTGATTACATCCCATATCTTAAGGAATTGAGTATGGGTGTAACGTTTGGCTAGTTCCGCAAATGTCGAAGTCGTTAGCCCGTAAAATTTTTAGTCCAGCCGCTTCCCTGGCTAAAGAATCGGCCCACCTCTGGATAATATTGTTATCTGCCGAGGCGTTAGCTAAATCTTGGTGGCACTCTAGTACTAGCCCCGATATAACACGTTGTCTGTTCAAGGCTAATAGGGCTTGTCTACTATCAGTGCAGATTGTTATGTTTTTGCCAGAAATTCCTCTTCTGGTTAGTTCTTTTGTGGCAATTGAGATACCAGCCAGTTCTGTTTGAACCACGCTGGTATTGTTTCCCATTCCCCACTTAATCCTTAGGCTTAGTGATCTCGAGTAAACTCCACATTCTGAGCCTGTTTCCAGTTAAGTTTGCTACTAACTAACTGCGTTAATCATACCTGAAGGTAACTAATAAACATTTTAGTTTGTATCCAGTTATTATATGTTTAATT
The DNA here is from genome assembly GCA_910591675.1 of Galerucella calmariensis. Lineage (NCBI taxonomy): Eukaryota > Metazoa > Arthropoda > Insecta > Coleoptera > Chrysomelidae > Galerucella > Galerucella calmariensis. The sequence goes on from CAJUYG010000306.1 coordinate 225,570, forward strand.
AAATGATATTTTTCTCATTTTACATCCGCTCGTAGAAAAAATTATTGTTCATAACACCTCGTAAAGTGTCTTTTCCGCACTTGGACTCATGCCCGAACGGTGCGAAGCGGAAAAGTATTACTTTCCACACTAATTAGGAGAATAACCGTTTCTTACTACTTCAGTTTAAAGAACGTGGTTTCGGCTCCTATTTTAAGGTAGAGAGTCTAACTTTCATGTATATGCACGCTTCCCTTGTTTCGTTAATGTGGGGGGTAAGCATCAATATATTTCAATGCAGTTGTTTTCGTACTTTCGACCGGGTAACAAGAAAAATGATATACACCACAAAGGCAGTTTTCGTGATATAGTCAAATGCAGTCTTATCATGCGGGTCATACGATTCAACAAAGACATAAGTACTCACCGTTTTTGTTTTCTTTTATTGCGTTTAATCATAACTTCCAAATAAAATCCGTAAGATGAATAAGACAGACTTATGCAATATGGACGGGAGAAAAAAGGATATGTATGTAGTTTTCAGTGATTCTAAAAAGTCTTTCACCAGCGAAGTTTTTATTTAAATGTCAGTTATGTCACTTTGACAATTCAAAGTGACAATATGAATAAAAAGAAACAATTTTTCGGTATTTTGCATTCTCAAGCAAAAAAAATGGTACTTAATCTGATCAATTATTTCGAGAATGAATGAAAAAGTGGAAATTCGTCAACCAGTGTGTAGGAAACATCAACAATCATTATTTTCTCCGGGTATATTTGTAATCTCACATTTTGGTAACCTCTGTGTCTTCTTATTTGATACATATGGTTAGTGAGCTTTAAATCCGCACGATAAGAGCGATTTTGACTATAGGAGGAGAAGTCCCATCCCAATTGTTAATCCACCTTTACTACAAGGGCATTTCTCAATGAATCATCCTGTATAATTCGATTTGTTTTTGAATAAAATAAATATAAACAGAACATTGTAAAATCTATTTCTATACTATATGTTGTTATTTCAAATTTTTTATTTAGTAAAACGTTTAGACTAAGATCATTCCGAAAGTGTCATTTAAACCAACTACAAAATTAAAATAAAACGGGTCACAGACCGCGATGAATGTTAAGTGTTAATTTGATAAAGTGATTAATTAATTTATCCCGTTTACCAGACTGTAGAATCATAATATAGTTAAAATATAGCGCATTTTTTGAACATTCTGAGATGAATAACGAATTCTAATATAATTATTAAGAACATTTTTTGACAGCTCCAATAACCAATAAAATTTCCTTATTTTTGATCATATGAACAATTTCACCCAATCATGTCAACATTATTACACTGAAAATTTTTTGACAATTCCAAAAACCAATCAAATTTCCTCATTTTATATCATATGAACAATCTCAGCCAATCATGTCAACATTACACTGAAAACAGACCATGGGCAATTTTCACACGTTGCTATGGATACATATTGATTTATTTCGATTTTGAAGTTTCGAATATTTAATATTTCGAAATGTCACGATTTGGTTGTAATACTGAAACAAAAAATTTTCTATCCGAATAACCCTCGGACATTGATAAATGCTCAATAATTTTATGACAACTTTCTCAAGCTTGTTGCTTGTAGGCAACAGACCTCCGCCTACGGCGTCGGTCTGTTTCCAAGCAACAAGCTTTCGAAATCTGTCATAAAATTTTTTCGAACAATTATCAATGTCCTTGGGTTATTACTACTGATAACAGACCATGGGCTGTTTTCACGTTGCTATGGACACAAACCTATTGATTTATTTCGATTTTGAAGTTTCAAATATTTAATATTTGGAAATGTGGTTGTAATTTTATAATTGGTAAAAAATTTTCTATCCGAATAACCCTCGGACATTGATAAATGCTCAAAAATTTTATGACAACTTTCTCAAGCTTGTTGCTTGTAGGCAACAAGCAACAAGCTTTCGAAATCAATCATAAAATTTTTTCGAACAATTATCAATGTCCTTGGATTATTACTACTGATAATCAATTTATTATTTACTAGACTAGGGACTCTATGATGAAACACCAACTCACATACTCTGCTTCTGCGAGAACTTGCGATGGAAGAATCTGATTCTACTGCACACTTCCATACAAGATAAAGCCAGATCTATAATGCACAGTCCACTACAAAGTCAACAATACACAAGCCAAACGCACGGAGCTAAAAGCAACCAATTGACGCAACGGGTTCCAAATAGCTATACCAGGTGGGAAAGATTGGAAGAAAGTTGTACCTATACAGGCTGAGGCATCCTGGTATACGGGACTCTAAAACAGAAGTAAGTGTAGGAGCCAGAATTGTAGGGTTAGATCCAACATGCCTATCTAAGGACGTCGCTACTTTCCAATCGGAAATGACGGCAATTCACCACTGCGTTAAAGAAATTAAAAGGCAGAAAAGGGCCTAGCGTTCACTTGCTATGTTTACCGATATTCAAGGTGCACTGAAGGTGCTTGATTCTATAGAGGTCGACTCTGAGCTAATATGAGGGTGCACGGGGTCATAAACACAAACCACTGGCAAAAAAGTGTCTAATCTAGATGCTGATTGGCTACTTAAAGAGTAGTCGGTCTGGAGAACGTAATCTAGAGCACTACAATGGATTTAAAGGAGGTCGTAGTGGATTAGGCCGATTAGCTACTTTATCAATTCTAATCTGATCTAATGACCCCTTTCTATTACAAGATCGATTAGTCCTGAGAGTTTTAAAATATTTTCAACATGTGTAATCTTTCTATACACACAAAAATATTACCATGGTAAATATACATCAGGGGCAGGGACGTATATAAGGGGGGGTTCTGGGGGTTCAAACCCTTCCCATCGAAAATAAAATAAAGGTACAATAATTTTTTATTAGCATACTGCCGTAATATGAGTATTCATCGGGATGTGGCAATAGAAATAGATTCCTCAACAATTGTGAATAATTTAGCTGAAGAGGTTAAATTTACTTTTGTGAGATTGATTTTCTGTTTTAATAAAAGCTTCAATTTTCAATCATCCATCACTTTTTAAAATAGGTGCTCCCAAATTCATATACAGGTAACATCTCGGCTATTATGGGAATGCGGCGAAGAACTTAGAAGACTGGCGACTCGGAACAGTGTAACACTGGAGTGGGTCCCAGGTCACGAAGAAATCGCTGGCAATGAAAAAGCTGACGAACTTGCAGGACCAGGATCGTCAACAGTGATGAACGGACCCGAACCATCTGTGGGCATCCCCAGATGCACCACTAGGTCATGGTTAAAAGGGTGGGTAAAAGAACAATCCATAACACTCTAGAAGAATACGCCCAGGCAAACACATGGGAAGAAATTTATAAGAGAACCATCAGAAAAAGTAGCAAGAGAACTGCTCTCAATGAGCAGGAACAAACTACGCACCATAACGGGGCTTCTTACGGGACACTTTTCCACAAAGGAGCACCTGAACAAAATAGGTCTGTATAACGGAGACCTCACATGCAGGAGATGCAAAAAGGACACTAAAACAGCTCTGCACATATTATGCAACTGTGAGACGCTGGACCACAGGAGGCAAAAACTAAATGGAAGACTAAACCTATCAGATGAAAAAAAACCAAAACCCTCCCCATGTAAATGCTATAGCTACGTGACTGATCAGGGGCATGAATTTAATAGTGGTAACCAGTCCTTTATAGACTATGTTCACATAAAATTTACGTGACTTTCTCAACGTTTGTTTATATTTTTTTTTATAACTGAAACAAATAGACTGTTACCGCATTTAAAACTGCTGAACAATAGCTGAACCTACATTTATCCGAGATTTTGTAATCTACATTGTTTTAATAACTTCAATTATCCTTGCACTAACACACAGTGATGGTATTTTTCAAAATAGCATTTTTTGTTGCGATACAGTTTCTGTTTGAGCCTGTTGATAAAAAAAGGTAGGTTTATATGTTAATTTTATTTCTAGTAACCTTAATGAATTATTTTAGTGAAATAATCAAAATCACCAAAAAACAATATTTCCTTCCTTAGTTTTTTTTTTCATTTCGTAACATCAGTGGTTATACTTAAATTAAGTAAGTGTTTTAGCATGGACAATTAATAAGAACTGCTAGAAAGAAATATAGTTCATTCACGATAAGTGTGCAATAAAAAAACATGACAGATGTTTTACAACGTTGCCACGTTGTAATTTTTTTCCAGCACTGGGCATAAAATTATGTTGATAAGTTGTTTATTGTATGATTACATTGAATTTAATAAGAAATAAGAGCAGAAATTATGAAATTTTGATGAGTAAATACATAAATTCCAAGATGTCCAAGTTTAACTGAAAAATGTTATCTTCATGCACATATTGAATTGCATCGCTATGCAATATTGAGTATAAATGTATTTATTAAAAACTTACATCTCTCACAGAAGTAATAGGAATTGGCAGTCCACCGTTATCTCGTTATCTCTCAAAAAATGATATTAGGGATGCTACCATCTCCTTGCAACCACTTGATGAAGACTCATGCATTGCGACGTAGTGTTCGATCTTTTAAATAGTTGTGAAATTAACAGATATCTTGCACAGTAAATAACAAACTATAAAATGCGAATGAAAACGACAAACCAACACAAGGAATTGTGATGAAATTGTCTGATTTTGACAACATAATTCTGGCACCCCGGACACGGCAGCCAACTTTTGGACCGTAACTTCCTGTTACCTCTATTATTTGTTTAAAATAATAAGGCAAGATAAATTGCAACGGCGACTCAATGTGGAGAGCACCTCAGGTGTGAATGCGAAGACCAAACTAATATCAGTTCAGGGAGTAGTCTTACCGGTTCGCGGGTAATCCTATACTTATATTGAAGTTAAAGAGATAATTGATGAAGTTAAGAAACCAAATGAATTTAATAAGTTACTAAATCAAGTTAAGGAATGTAATTAAGGTTAATCAAGAAAGGTAAGTGGGCGCCACCCTGAATAATACGTCGACTTGTTTTCCACCTCACAACTCTCTATCAACATACCTGGAAATGCTGGAAGGGAAGGAATATGAACAACGTTGTTAAATTTACAAGTTGTATAATGATTTTAAAACTAATATCACAGTGAATGAATGTTGTTTTACGTTGTTTTTACGTTGTTTTACTTTCCTTGGTTTCTTCGGACAGGTCCTAGGTATTTGAGGTTAATCCATGGAAATTTAGTTCATAGTACTTCATAGAAAGCGACTTCGCATGGACAGCTACTTCGTCAGAAATGTCCGGTACAAAGTGCATTCACATTGAATGCACTTTAAAAAAAAGTTTGAGGTGAACCTCTCACAAGATATTAAAATTTTAAACCTTATCGGTTCATGGTTCCCAGGAGAAAAAAAGCTTATTTTTACTACTGGCTATTGAATTGAACCATGCGATGAGCAATGGACATACGTTACGTATCCCTTTCCTGTTCACATGCTCCGCTTCGAGAAAGAATTTACATATTAGTAGTGTGTTCTTAATTTCTCTCTCTATAGGAGAGAAGAATTGAAATATTTGGCCAATATCAGTGTATACTGATCCTCACCAACGGAGATTATCCGTCGCACATTAAATGTAAACATTTGCCTTTCAGCGGTGATCGATGCTACAGGTTCTCGACGAGAATCGCATGTTGTAAGAAAAAAGTACTGGCTACTCGCCGTCCGGTAGATATTTAAATATTACAATGAAGTTTGGATAGTGACCAAATATAACGTTAGATTTCCCCTTTTATATGATTAATTATTATTCCATTTACACCTTGTATATTTCGATTTTGTTCAGTAGTTGCAATTGTTACTACAAATGTCAAAATTGCAAACTTATCGTAAATGAACTATATACGATTCACACAAGCCCCAAAAAATATGACAAGGGAAACATCAAAGGAGCCAACCAAGTAGCTTTAACAAGTGGGAACACTCTATAAGGTCTTCGGCTAAAGGTTCGTCTCTTGTAGCAGAAGACAACAAACAAGAAAGAAGAATGGTGAAGATAAAATCGCTCGGACCCGATCAATAGTCCTTGGTCTAGGACGCGAACGACGACGAGGAGGCCCCATCTATTATTCAATAAAAGTTATGCTTATTACAAAACACAAAAAAATATATAGTAAATATTCGTTTAAAGTTTACACTCTATAGCACACGGAAATTTTTTTGTAAAATTAGCACTTTATTATCACCTTTTTTAGAAGTTTTTTAATAATCCTTTTAATAACTGTACTAAAATAGTAGGTATTTACATAATACAATGCATTTTAGAATATTATAGGTTTACAAGAATTTCCTATTTCACGCATGCACAATTTTATAATTATTAAATAGAAATAAACAGTTATTACGGATAATGTATCAGTAACCATTATACTAATAACTGTAATGTACATACTAGTCATGTTTGGACACCTTCGTCATCACTGTGTTTCCGTTCTACAGCGTCAAATTAAGACAGATCGTGGAAAAAGACAACTTTGATGTTTAAAAGTCACTTTGGGTATAATAGTATATTACGTAACGTGTGTGGTAAGGAGCATTTTACGCACGAATGGAAAAGTTACGCACGATGCCGCAAAGCGGCGAGTGCGTAATTCCGTGAGTGCGTAAAATGCTTTACAGCACGAGTTACGTACTATATTTTACCTACTTCCTACTTGTACTTGTATTTATAAGAAGCATAAGAAATAACAAATACATAATTAGATGTGCTTAGTAAACTCTATCTCTATTACTCTATTACCAATGGAAGAAGCACATTGAAGAACTAACGTTTAATCATCATTAATATATTGTTGATAATCAAAAGTCCATTTTTCAATTATAATCAATACATACTTTTAGCCCTTTGGGCTTTTCATAGTTAAATGTGGCCATATCGAATGTTTTCAAGTAGTAGATTTTGAATAAAATAGCGAATATAGACAGTTGCTAAGATGTTGTTAGGGAAGCCGTGCGATTTACTTTACAGCTGTGCGTTTTTTTTACAGTGCGTAATAGACGTCATTACATTGATACCGACTGTGTGTTATTGACTGATTACAGGGGGGTCGTAGGTGAAAGAATATATAGTAACAGGCAGATATTTTACATATCTATTATTACCACAGCTTCCGAATATACAGACCAAAGATTACAGAATAAAATATAAATGTTTCACTCTAGGGCGGTTTGATTCAAGTTGCTGTCCCAAACGGACACCGCTCTCATAAATTATGTTTACGATTCGCTTTTGTTGTCAATAACGGGATCGGTAGATACCAGAAGAGTTCGAAGAGCTTATTTTATTTTAAGCTATACAGGGGTAATTAGAGAAATATATATTAAAATTAATAGGATTCTTTATCACAAAGGTCTATTTTTAAATGTTAATAATTTCGAAAAATGTTCGGGATATGAATTTGAAAAGTCAAGTAAAAAATAAACTCGAATTTTTAAAATGAATCAATTCACAGTTTTTATCCAGCATCTTGGTAATTTTGTGATACTTATTGATAATCTATCAGATATTTATCACAAATTAAATTAAATATACTCATTAGCCACCAGAATAATAGGGCCACTAAATCTTAAATTTTGATCTTTAAATAACGCGTATTTTTTGGATTGACAAGTTTAAAACAGTAAAAAGAGAAGCAGCTGCAGGACTTTATTAAAAAAATTTATAAATGTTGTAAAATACCAAGTTTGGAGTGGTTTATGTGTTAAATTTAATCTATTGTCTTTCAAATCTTTCAATATACATTTGAGAGTAAAATATATACGGTCTGGTATAGAGACTTGCATAATATTTGGAAGGAAATTGATTACATGGATGATGAAAAGAAAATTTAGTAAATCCGTTCAAAAGGAACTGACCAATTCCCCTTTGGTTAGCTATAGAATTGAATTTTTCGATAAATATATTTTCCATCGCAATAACGTTCTCAACAATGTCCCTTGATGGTACACATAAGCCACTAAATTCATCCTTCTTTGTCGTGCAAGCTTTTAGTTTACAGAAAAAAGTTTCTGTTTATTAAATTATCAGCCGAATGGGCAAACTTTAAGCATATTTCACATGAATGTTGTATCAGACATTTTTTTAACAAATCCCCCGTAACATACACTAAAGCATTTCCTTCTGGGTTTGATAGATTTTGGTAATCTGTTGTTAACACTTTAAAAGGCACAGTTTTAGTTTCTGTAGGAAAAGTGAACTGTTCTAGGCATTCTTTTAGTTCAGAACCAATAGTTAAAAGAACTTCGTTTACGTCATCCACACAGTTTTGCCTTCAAAATGATCAAACATTTTTAGAGAAAATAGCTTTTTAAGCGCGCTACAAAATTGTACGGGGGTTGGATTTTTGGCATTACCACAGCAACTTCGTATTTGGCCAAAAAAGTTTTCGAGGCAATCCTGGTTGAGGTTTCGTGTAAGTAAAAATTTATATCCTCGCCATTTTAGAGTTTCCCATAATGACAGAATCGAAAGGTTGAGTATAAAATATATTCCCACTCCCGCGCTCCAAACGTTGGCCAGTAACGTAATTTCAGTACACATCAGCTAAGATTTCCAAAAAAATGCGAACAAGCCCAACTTTGTGCTTTATATTTTTCTCATTAGTCTGTTATTTTTTTTTGTTCTCTTGCTTAATGTACTTGTTTATATAATATCCTTATTATAAAAATAAATCCGTAATTTTGTATCAGCAAATATTACAAAATATTTAGTGTTTAAGCTTTGCTATTAAAGAGGAAAATATTAATATGATTTTTTGCTCATTTCAACAATTAATTAATGCATTTGAAAAATCTATACAACATAAATATAAAACACGAGCAACCAATTATAAACACCGTTCTAAAATAACAGCGCTCGACGGGCGACGTCCCGTATAATATGCCAAATTAAATGCAAGTAAGGACGTAGCGACGTACTGTACCATACAAGTCACCTGACAGTCACCAGCGGCATCGGTGCTTTACGCCATAAATTCGAACGAGTGAAACATCTTATATTTTATTCTGTAATCTTTGATACAGACTATAGGTTATGTATAAAAAGCAGTCAGTGGGTTACAAATCAAAAAAATCTACAACTTTATCCATGTGTTTAATATATTTATATTGGTTAATCGTAGAAAAAAAGTTTGTGTGTAATTCGAGTGGAAACGTCATTTCAGCAATCGACGAATTGCCGTGCTCCGTTATTTATCTCGAGCAGAAAAGTAAGAGGAATACGCAAATAGCTTTTGTTCTGTCTCCTTGACTAAGTTTGAAGGTTTCTCAACTCTTTTGTGGTGCTGAACGCGAATGTGAAGTTTGCAGCTTTGTAGCAGTATCGGGTGGAAAAAAACATAAAATTTCGGAGTTTTCCCGGTTCTTCGCTTATATTTTGCAGTATTTTCAGTGGTGATAAATCCCTTATTTACTATTATGAGCCTCCAAAAAAAGACGTCAGTTTGGGTGTTCCCAAATAAACCAAAGCCGACCAATTATCCGTTCTCCAAAAAGATGTTGGAGACATTTCCACACGGATCGAAAAACGATCGAGATTTCAAAATATCGAAATATTGGTTCACACAGTCTCGACCTTTAGCGCACTTGCCGCAAATTTTTTGAACCACTTTATTTTAAACACGTTAAATCTCTGTCTGGCTTATTAAGATAATTAAGCTTTTCCCATTAAATATGCATTTCAAATCATACTCCGGAAATGTGCATTTTTCATTTAAATAAATAAATAATGTGAATGGTTGACTTAATCAGATATAAAGTTGTTCTCACACTATCGAATCTACTTTTGTATTGTCTAGCGTTTAAATGATTCTCACATCGGGTAACAGGAGAAAATATTTCACATTTTTAAAATTAAATAAACCAAGTTTAATGGAACAAAATGGAATTCCGCTATAGAGATAGTGTTCTGACGAACTGAAACTGAGTGTGTATTGAAAACAATTTAAATTATTTGCTGTTTGAAATGTAATACCCTGTATATATTTTTGAATCAATACGAATAAAATTATGAAAAAAAAACCTACTCAGCCCTACTTCCGAGATATTACCCCTAAAATTGAGTTATTATTAATATTTAGTTATTAATGTTGCATTTTTTTTTAGAATTTATCTGTACAGCTTTATGAATTTGATTGAATGGACAAAAAGGTAACTATTATGTGAAACATTATATTTGTTGAAAAAAAATTACCGAGAATCTCTCCAATCTCGAATTATACAGGAAAAACTAAAAATGCTACTTTAGTTTTTTAGGCATACAATTTTTGAATAAAAAAATTACAAAAAATGGAAAAGGGAAATTTTATTTTGTGTCTCGTGTCTTCACGAGGCAAATATCAATATTTTTCGGACCTGTCTCCATCACAATGATTAGTCAATCCAAATTCAGAGATATATTGCGATTTTTACATTTTGGATAGAGCCCCGTTTAGAGTGACCGTCTGCCTGAACGACCCTATGACCAATGAACTAGATACAAATCGCAGCTGGAAACTGTAAAAAATTGTAAATTCGTAGATAACTATCCAGAGACGTACTAAGGATACTCAACATTTCATTCACGAAGCCAAATGTGATTTGTTTCTTACATTTTATATACAGTTTTATATGTCAGATTTCTTGTAAAAGTAAAATATTCCAATAGTAACTAACTACTTAAATCGTAGTACAGCCCAAACGGTAAATAAGTTTCGTACAATTATGAAATTTTTTTCAACAAAGGGTACTACTAATCAGAAAAGATCAAAGTCTAAGCACAAACTAGTGTCGCGACAAAATTACCTTCAATTAAGCTAATTTTAAGCCTTTATTTCTGATAAAATAATGGAGTCCATGAAGCTTTGGAATATATTTTTTGTTGGATGATGATTCATTGCCGTAACGTCGTTGTAAATCTCGTTTGATACAATACCACTTATTTTCAATATTTTATTTCATAATTGTACCATAAATCAGATACATACTAGTCCAACCCTGGTTTAGCGATATTCAAGAGTTAATATTCCCTGTTGCGATTTGGGTCAAGTTTATTGGTCATAGGGTCGTTCAGGCAGACGGCCACTCTAGACGGAGCATCCACCAACATTTAAATACGTATATTGTCAGTGACTTTATTTGCTATATGCTAGTTTCGTTTTCTCTTCAATTTTTTCCCGCAGAGTGGTCAGTAAAGTCGAATAGTATTCTCCGGTTATTGTTCTACCCTTATTCAAAAAATAAATTATGATTGCTCCATGGCAATCCCAAAAATCTGAAGCAAGAACGTTTCCAGCTGATTTTTGGACACGAAACGTTTTAGGTCTTGGAGAGGACGAAGGACATTGATCACCAAGGGTATTAAGCATATCTTCGTAAATCTGTTCACCTCTTATCCCTTTTAGATACAAGTACTTGATGATGGATCAATACTCTAATTTTTCAATTTTCACAATTTCGATGGACATATTTTTCCTTTTAATTTATTGCGTTTCTCTGGTTTACTTTTTTGACGTCCATATTCACACTGACACTTCTAATGAGTTGTTGTTCGTTGCTATGGTAACGCAATATTTTGTTTATACATGGAACTGGTCTGGGCCAATTTTCATAAAAATCGTATAATTAGTTTCAAGTATAACTTGTCGTGATACAGCCTGTATATTTATCAGTCCGAAAAGCTTTTGCCCAAATTTAATTCTGTATTAATCGGTTAGTTACACAAAGCACTTGCAAGGGCAGAGTAATTAGACTTTAAAAATTTGATAAACAATCTAATCTGGAGCGATCCATCAAGCATGGAAGGTAGGGTATCTTAAACAAGGTCTAGGGTGCGTTAACGATAGGGTATTTTCCCCTATTTTAGGAGAAACGTTTGCTGACGAGACTAATTGGATTTTTTGCATCGATTGGATTACTTTCGAGAGTTATTTAGGGAGCACGGTACTTAACAGTAGCCATATCTGGGGGATTCATTGGTTGCTTCAAATGCAATTGAATCTCAAATTGAATTCTTTAATTGGAAATTTGCAGTGGAATTGTCGGAGTAGGTTTTTTGTTTTTTTTTTGCAATATTGGGAACATACATACAAATTTCCAGAGCCATATCTGGTAATTATCACAAATTTATTCTTAAATTGTGAAAGAAAATAGCTTTACAGTGACCCTTGCAGAGCCAATACACGATGAAGCATCAAAATAATATTAAAAAGGTAGAACGTGTCGCGGGACACACAGTAGGAACTTTAGTTCCTTTTAAGCAAAAATTATGTAATACATCTGACGTTTTAGATAAACAATTTGCATATTCCTCGGTGGTCGAGTATTAAGCAAGCCAGACTCTCACGCGGTAGACCCGGGTTCGATTCCCCGTGAAGAAGTTTTTTATTGTTAATTTTATTTTTAAATAATTATTCTGCTTGATATTAATAACGACAACAGGTAGACGTTTGAAATATTCAGCAGAATATTTATTATTATAGATAATGGTACGGTACCCTTCATGAGGGAGTCCGACTGGCAACATCTACTTATAACAGCATTGTATATTTAAAAAGGGAAACCGTATTATTATACAAATTGGACATTCAAGAACTGTACGTATACCACAAAAAAATAAAAAAATTGAATTGTTAAACTTTCAATTTGAAGTTATATTACAGTATATAGAAATTTTTATTTTCTAGATTTTTTCTTAAGTGGGTCGTAGAAAAAATATGCAGCTCGACTCGTGTGGATTGTCCATATCGCACTCCGCCTACGGCGGCCTGCTCAAACTTCGTCCTCGTGCGATATGGCCATCATATCCACACTAGTTGCACAAACTACTATTTCTATCAAAATATGCCCTTTTACATTTAAAAACAACCTGCCAAATGTCAAATCAATTTATCCATCCATTTTAAAGTTATCGAATTAAAACATTCAAGTTTTCAAAATTTCAACACCCTGTATTTCGAAAAGTAAATGTTCTAGACCCCTTAATCTTCGTATCATTTTGTCCAATTTTACGAGAGGAATCTACATGATTCGAGATGCTTATACCATTTTTTGCGCGATCGTATTGAAATAAATTCCGAATAAAATAATTTAAATTTCTTCGAAATGAACGAAATGTCAAAAGTGACATTTATACTTCTCGATCAGTTTAATATATATTTTGCATTTTGGTGAAATTGTTTTTATTACTTTTCGACGTCTGAACGGTAAGTAAATCACTTACCGACGTGTTAAACTTAGAAACCAGTAAACACAACCTACCGTCCTGTACATTTCCCAAGAGTGTACATTCACCCCGTTACATATATAAATATCTCAGTTCCACTATGTGCACTATGATCGTTTTTTCCAATAAATTATCAAAATCGAGAATTGGTACACTTTAGAAATAATAAAAATCTGGAATACCTACACGGAAAAAACTTTTTGTAGCATGTTTTTTTGTGACAGACTCCTTTGGACTTTAAACGAACAGATTGATTCGAAATTTTGCACATTCGCCAAGGACCGATGTCAATACAATATAGTAATAAAATGGTTATTAAACGTTGAACTTATTTTATAAAAAAATGCATGAAGTTGAATCGTTTCTAGCACGCTTATTGTTTGAAACGTTCTACTAAAACGAATACATTAGCTGGCGCCGTGGCTTAGTTGGTTAAAACGCTTGACTAGTAAGCAGGAGATCACGAGTTCAAATCTCCCCGCGGCCTCAAGTTACGAATATGAAAAGTGAAATTAATGAGCTACATAAATTATATTAGCTTCACTTGTATGTATTTATGTTTGTAACCGACTCCTTTGGACTCTATTTTGACCCACATTAACAAACTTTGTACACTTGTCAAAGACCGATTAATAATTTTTGGAACTTTAGTTCTTTACGTAAGGTTATGTTTGAGCGACCAGGGGTCGCGACGCAAAAGATCTGACCGTTACGTTACGCTACGTTATGTTACGTTGCTTCGTCATGTGCCTTGCTTGCGTGCTTGTGCTTAGTCTCTCTCTCGTTTACGAAGCAGCGATTCATATGCTCCGGCCGGGATTCGAACCCGGGCCGCCCGCGTGGAAGGCGAGCATTCTACCACTGAACCACCGATGCCATATTAAAATTCTATGCAAAGCTGGTATTCGCAGTGCTGGAGATTTACTTGAATTTGTTCGAATACATTTTTACTATTATTTCCATAATTTTTTTTGCGCGATTAATCTTTTTTGTTCATTTCGAAGAAATTTAAATTATTTTATTCGGAATTTATTCCTATACGATCGCGCAAAAAATGGTATAAGCATCTCTAACGTTAAGGGTAATTACAACGTTTGTATGTAGATTCCTCTCGTAAAATTGGACAAAATGATATGAGGATTAAGTGGTCTAGCACATTTACTTTTAGAAATACAGGGTGTTGAAATTTTGAAAACTTGAATGTGTTTGATTTGACATTTGGCAGGTTAAATGTAAAACAGCATATTTTGAAAGAATTAGTAGTTTGTGCAACTAGTGTGGATATGATGGCCATATCACACGAGGTCGAAGTTTGAGCACGACACCGTAGGCGGAGTGCTTAATCGTTCAAGTGCGATATGGACAATCCACACGAGTCGAGTTGCATATTTTTTCTACGACCCACTTAAGAAAAAATCTAGAAAATAAAAATTTCTATAAACTGTAATATAACTTCAAATTAAAAATTTAGCAATTCAAGTTTATGTTTCCACTAATTTTGTGGTAAACGTACAGTTCTTGAATGTCCAATTTGTATAATGCTACGGTTTCCCTTTTTAAATATAAATTGCTGTTATAAGTAGATGTTGCCAGTCGGACTCCCTCATGAAGGGTACCGTACCATTATCTATAATGATGAATATTCTGCTAAATATTTCAAACGTCTACCTGTTGTCGTTATTAATATCAAGCAGAATAATGATTTAAAAATTAAATTAACAATAAAAAAAAACTTCTTCACGGGGAATCGAACCCGGGTCTACCGCGTGAAAGTCTGGTTTGCTTACTACTCGGCCACCGAGGCATATGCAAATTGTTTATCTATAACGTCACATGTATTACATAATTTTTGCTTAAAAGGAACTAAAGTTCCTACCGTGTGTCCCGCGACACGTTCTACCTTTTTTTTAATTTTTAGCTCAATTACGTATAAAGCGTGTTTTTTTTAGTTTTTTTAAACAATAATTTTTTCCTCGAGGAATCTCCAAAGGATGCTTCAAATTAAATCTCAGGTGAATGAATGGAATATTAGAATTTAAAAAAAAATTCCTTTATATATGATCGATCGTGACTTCCGGTGGAGGTATTCATATAACAAACACCAACCAACATCCGTTATATGTTATATTCGATACATCGTCAGCTGTCTTAAAAAAAATACAATTCTGTCTGCGACTGTCTTTTTTATTTAAAAAATTTTTTTTGCAACAGACTTGCGTTTTAATTGAATTATGCAATGAAATAGAAATTAATTACGTAGTTACTACGTTAATTAAAAGTTTATTGTATGAAACAACAGTTGTGTTTAATTTGTACCATATATAAACAATTAACAGTGGCTTCACTCTAAGCGCCTCCCAGCGCAATGTCCATCTTATTTGGTTTCCGATGCTACTGTTTTTCGAGATTTTCAAGTTCCAAACTAGTATTTTTCGCGATAAATAGCTGAACACCTTACTTTTAAATAATTCAATCTAACATAAATACACTTTTCCAAAAAATTAACGTATTACTTGTTAAATTTTCCTTTTACTCAAATCTTACCTAAAAAAAACAGGCGTTCCCCAAGGAATTGTCCTTGGCCCCTACCCATACCTCGTGTATACTGCCGATATTCCAACTACCGACGATACTCTAATCGCTACCTTCGCAGATGATACTGCAATAATGTCTTCAGATATAGACCCTACGAGAGCATCAGAAAAGCTACAATACCACCCAAATCTTCTACAAGAATGGCTGGATCAGTGGAGAATAGAAGTAAACAATGACAAATCCGCACAAATCACGTTAACCACAAAACGAAAGGTCTGTCCGTAAGTGACCATTGACAATATGCCGATTCCAGTGAAAAGTGAAGTCAAATATTTCGGACTACACTTGGATCAAAAGACATGGAAGAAACATTATAGAAGCTAAAAAAACGCAACTTAAGTTAAAGCTTCAAAATATGAACTGGCTAATCGGCCTAGTATACAAAATCATCCTAAAACCAATATGGACATATGGCATAGAGCTATGGGGTTGCAGTAAGCCATCTAACACACTATAAGATACTGCAAACGTTCCAATCTAAAACACTTCGTATAATAGCTAATGCTCCATGGTTTATAAGCAACCACACATTACATACTGATCTCGGTATTCCAACCATCAATGAAGTTATTCAGGCATCAGCCATGAGCAACAAAACCCGCAATGAAAAAACATCAAAATCCACTAATATCCAACCTTTACACTGATCCAATGGAACAGAGAGGATTGAAAAGACGCTGACAGACAGAAAACCTCATAGAGTGATCAACGCAGACCCATCAGTGGATTGCCAGCCTTAAGTCATTTAGCAAGAAACCATTTACTTATTACTGGATACTAATTGAGTAGATTGTAAATTTGCAATTAAATTAGGTAAAAGAAAAACTTGTTAAATCAACTTTATTTATATTGAAAAACAAAAATAAAAAACTCAAAACGCCATTCATGCTCTGATAAAAATACTAGATGAAATAAAAAGAAAATTCCAAAATGACAGTGAACAAAACAAACTCAAAAATAAAAATAAAGTTTTAGCACGAATATCGGCATGATATACTCGACCTATACCTTCTTGAAATAAGCTGCCTTGTTTTATTTTGGTCAAATTCTTGGCCAATATATGGAGCTAAAGGTCCTACATATTGTTGTTTAGTTAGGTATCTTGTATGTACCTGTCAGCTGTCATACTTCCATTATCTATGACCTTCCTTGCGTGCTGTCAAAGAAACACCTAACCAAACCATAATGGATCGTCCTCCAGATAACGTGGTGTTTGAGAAATTACAATCGTTGGGGTCTTTGAAATACTGGAATACGTGTATCATTATTGTACAGACAATATCTGGGCTCATCTGTAAAGAGCACGCATTAGCATTCAGCCTCAACCCAATTTTCCTGTTCTTTGGCAAAAAACGAAGTAGATTCATAAACTTTTATTATTAAATCCATCAGGCCAGGTACCGAGTCAACGAAATATTGTGAAAATTTTTGGAACGCAGTATAATAAGACCCATCATAATTTTATACGGGCATTCCTGTCGTATGAATTTTAATTAGAAAATAGTTCGATCGGACACGTTATATATACATGTTATAATAGAGAAATATGTGACAGCAATATAGTAGTATCATTAAAGGAAGAAATGGTTGAAGTTAATATATACCTTGGCATGTCTTGCACTCATGAATTTTTAAAATTAATACCAGTTTGTCAAATTAAAACTTGTCAATTATTAGATGTAATGACTTACATATTATGTTGTACGTCAATCTAATAGTAAAATTTTAATAATACTCACTACATCTCACATCGAGGGGATAAGATATACCGATACATCTTAAAAACGAGTCGACGCCAAGGTTGCCAAATAGGCGAGCGGGACACCCCCAAAAAAACGCTTAGAAATAGCAGTATGTGACCACGAAAGTACTAATCGCTAAAACCACTTTTACTCTATGTTTTCGGGGTCGCTGAATACGAATCTGAAATTGTTTTTTTCCTAAAAATGGGGGAACACTTGGTAAAATGGCAATTAAGCGTAAAATTCGTAAAACTGGATTTGATAATTTTTGATATTCAACTCGCCATATCTTAAACAATTATCAATTTTTTTTATGGCAATTTAGCTGCTTATTCTACAATTCAATAGCTGCAAAATAAGCCCATGCCGATGATTCTCTGACATTTATTAAATGAATAGTGAATTTTTAAATGTGTGCCGTCACGAATTCCGAGTTTTTTCATATAATCGCAAAAGTTGAGTGACGAAGTTTCGATTTTCGAATAATTAACTATGTAGTATTAAAATTTAGTATGTAAGGAAGTTTTTGATAAAGTTTCAGCTCTTAATATTCAATAGAAAAAAAAATGGGCGATTTCAAAGTCAACCAGGGACCTCTGCAATACTAACTGTTCCTCCAATGTTCTGTGCACTTCACTGGATTCCATTTCTAGTAGACTATCATATCGTTAGAATGTCATAAAATAAAATATTTTATTTCACATTTTACCAGAGGTGTGATCTACTATGAATGGACCTTAATAAAATTTGACAACAAAGTTTTGTAGTCTTAAACTTCAAAATATTATTGATTGTCTAGTTGTCATATTTTTTCGTTGTGTCAGATAGGGACCAAAAATTATTTTATTAATTTTATTACTAGTTAATCTTGACAACGGTAGCTGGAACGCTACCGAAACGTCGAAATAAAAAATACAGAAACGTCGAAATAAGAAATACGAAAACATATTGTGGTTTAATTCCCAACAAATAAGAAAAAGAATAAGTGAGTTGGTTTGATCTTGAAATCCGGTATTTACTATTTCGAAACTATTTAAATGAAGAAATATGCCTGTGTAAAAACTGCATAAGTAAAAGTCCACTTTTTATAAAATGTTTTCACGTTTTTTTAAATCTATTCCCCTCCTAGACTGGTGTTGTAGTAAATTTTGTGCTCTACAAATTAGTTCCTTTATCAGTTTACTCTATCTTGCACCGTTTTCATGAAAATCGCGTTTTAAAACTTCGAAGAGAAATTTCACAGTAAAAAAAAGAGTTTTGAATGATAAGTGTTACAATTTTTAAAACTTTTATGTTTTCAGGGGATAGAACAGCTCATTTGGAACATACTTCGTCTCTACAGTTTTTTTTGTAACTAATTAAATAGACGCGTAAATAAAGAAAAACGTTCAAAACTGCTATCTCAGCAATACAAAAAAGGTCTTGAGTGACGTCATGCGCACGACGGACGGAAAATGAAACACGGGAGCTTCTCACCTGCTCGTTCGTGAGCCTGACGCCTGCACGCTCATTCCAGTCACCCCCTCTCAATATCACATTACATTATGTTCTCATGTGGTCATTTCGTAGATCAAATACCACTTCTGAGATGTTCGCTGAATAATCTGAATCTAATCTGATCTCTGACAATCCTCTACTCTACGGACGGTTCCTTCAATGTCTGCTCGGTATTATAAGCTACCATTAACGTCTGCGTCTTACAAAATTGAAAATATTTTGAAAAAAATCTATCGATGTTTGTTACATTTGTTGAAAATCTGCAACATCTCAACTGATTTGGCAACGCCGATTTTACCTATTGAGGAAGATAAGTAGGTGCACAACTTAAAAATAAAGGGTTACTGACCTGAAAATCTTGCTAGGAATCGGTGGAAGCCGGTGGCGAGGGCTTGCGCCAGACACCGAAATACCAGGGGAAGGGGGAAGCGCCACCCCCACCCCTGCGGAGACCACATCACGTGCGCCACTGTAACAGAAAAAAAAAACAGTCAAATTATTTCCCAGGCTCATTAAAACTGTAACAGATAATAATAAACCGTGACGAGCATGTCGATGGAGAGGGATTATTTACGCCAAACTGGGGTAGTTACTAACCTACTTCATAGATATTTGATACATTACGATTTATAATTTATAGGTCATTTTGAAAAAATAAGATTAGAGTTAAGAAAATTCTATATATTTTTTACCTTTGAGATTTTTTACCCTATAATATTTCCAGTGGATTTTACTAGTATGTAAAATTGTCAAAACAAACTAAAATGTAACAAGCCTCACAGGCGTAGACGGAAGGGGGGTTTTGGGTGTTAAAACCAAAATATTGGCTACCATACCTGTTTCCATTGCTACCCCAGAAAAAAACTTTTCAAGCATAAGAAGACTTAAAAACTATTTTCGAAACACAACTAGTGGAAACAGACTGAACGGCACTATTTTGTTTAAATTGGGAAACGAAAAAATCTAAATTTATGTTGCATTGTGTTGACGCACAATTACAAAATTTTCAAACTCGCGTGTTTGTCGCACTCTTCTTTTTCCTAGTACTACAATATTTCCCACTCGTGTGAAAAGTATCATTTTCCGCACTGTTTATGTAATATACTATTTTCCCACTGGACTAGTTGATGCGGAGAAGTATTCCTCTCCGCACAAGTTACGAACATATTATTTTTAGAAAATCCACCTCTTATGGGGTTTTTCCAACTTATTATCAAATTTAATTGTGTTATAAAGGGTTTAAAAAATATTGCAATTTGTACTTCTTTATATTTAAAAGCTTACACTACAAAAAGGGCATGGCAGTAACAAAAAAATGTTTTCTCACAAAATTTGAAAAAATCGAAGATAATTGCAAATTGAAAAGTAACATTACAATTATAAGTGCTAAATGCAATCTAGTAAAAACCATTAAAGGCGTTCTCAATCAAAAAGTTAATCAACAAATTGAATCGAATCATTGAAGAATTACCAATTATAACTTAACATCAGTATGTGTATGTGATAAGCATTAATTAAAACAAGTTGTTAAGCTGTAGACAATCTACACCAATAATGAACACTTAGAGAAAATAAAAATCCTTTATACAAGATAGTGATTATATCAAGATTTGAGGTGTTTCTAGAGCGGCTTTATTGAGATTTACAAGTCTACAATTCAGTATAGGTACTTTTTCTAAAGTCAATGTGAAGGCATGAAAAAAAGCAAGGTTGACAGATTTATTTTCTAAAATTTTTAAGCTCACGATACGTGGCTTGTCTTTTAAGATATAGTTATACACATAGATTCAAAAGTTTTGTGTCACCCTAAATCTCCGAAAAAAAAATGTGTTCATTATAAATGGATCAGAGATTAATCAAATAACTAGTTTCACTAAAAAAAAACGTGTATATTTGTCAAAAAATTTTATTATCCAATAATAAACATGCTTTAAACATGAAAAGTATTCTTAGAAATTAAATAAATTAAATACAAATTGATTCTTTTTAAAGAAAAGGTTGAGTGAGAACCTGCTTGAGAACTTTTAATAAAGAGTATTTCCACCTCTAGAATTTATGCAAGCTTGAAGTCGCCTGCCCATGATGTTTACCAAATTATTGATATTCTGTTGAGGAATATTTCGCCATTCTTCTTGGGCCGCAAGAACAAGCTCTTGTACACTCCTGGGTGGATTTCTGTGTGCTGCCACTGCAAGGCAAGCATGTCCCAAGCATGTTCTATGGGATTCATGTCAGGAGATAGGGCAGGCCAGTTCAAACGATTGATCCCTTCAGTTTCAAGATACTCATTTATAGCTCTGGTCCGATGAGGTCGGGCGTTATCGTCCATAAAAACGAAGGAATTGCCAACAGCTGCGCGCCATAGTCTCACGTGAGTATGTAGAATCTCTCTGAGATACCTATCACCAGTCATCGTTTCCTCCACATGAATTAATTCTGTGCGATCATTTAACATGATACCAGCCCAAAACATAGCACTTCCTCCTCTGAAGGGCGGCA